>CALNHX010008174.1:0-64013 GCA_940337035.1 Agriotes lineatus
ACAATTTGCTATTTCTCTCTTCTCTATTAGAACGTGTGCCTATTGTCTTGACATTTTCTCTATTAAAAACCCATTTTATGTACCAATCGCCTAAAGGAATGTAATTTCTCAGTGAAATTAACACCCCCCTTCATTTTGTTCGACTTCGAATAGAGCTTTCATTGTAGGTCTCTTTTTATGGCAAAGTTATAGATCACACTTGGGATTACTTCTTTATATTGATCGAGAGAAGACCTGGGGTAAGTTTAGTAATTTGTTTTTTTGGAGAAGTAAATTTTCTTCCGCCACTTTGTTGGGCTCCTCTAATAGTATTTAGGCCAACATCGGTTGCTTTAGTCACTCGTTCTTGCAAAACGACTGAGAAAAATTGCAATAGCCGCTTTAGATTCTTTCACGTCCTTGACTACGAATTAGTTTCTTACGGTTACCCATAATGCAGGCAGCTCTATGAATAATTAAAATTTCCTTAAGAGACTACTTTACAAGTCAATATTTTATACTTGCATGTAACTTTGAAAACAGCAGTAGAGATGCACAATTTAGTCCTTGTAAATGGTTGAATAAAAGAACTCCAAAGAAAAAACGCTACAAACTTAACCATATCACGGGCAACGTGTTTTGGTTTCGACGCCGCAGCCAATAATGAGATTTAGGAAGAGCCATGCCACAGGCCTAAACATTTTCAATTACAAGTGCACAAATGTCAGGCTTGACTTTTAAGTTGGTCGACATTTCTATTTGCATCATAACCTCAAAAAGTTGTTTAATGACAATTATTGAAATTAGTTCTAATTGTAAGGGTCGGCATCTCCGATTTTTTTTGGTAATTATAATTAAAATATTATCAAGTGACCTTTGTAATATGTTATTTGGGTTGCCTGCTCCATTCTATCTGTTCGGCGGCCCGAGTATAGTACTCAGCTCAACTATCAGTTTAATTTCACATGCTACCAACTAGTAGAATTTAAAAGCAACTGACTTTTACTTCTAATTATATGTGTAAACAGTGTCTGCCTTAGCGGCCGACTATTGAAAAGGGCGGCCAATGCGTGTTTTGTCACTGTTTTCACA
Organism: Agriotes lineatus; assembly: GCA_940337035.1. Lineage (NCBI taxonomy): Eukaryota > Metazoa > Arthropoda > Insecta > Coleoptera > Elateridae > Agriotes > Agriotes lineatus. The sequence goes on from CALNHX010008174.1 coordinate 1,072, forward strand.
TGAAATGCGTGTAGTGCAGAAATCGCGCCAAATGGACCTGACCCTTTCTTGACTTTCGCCGAAGAAAATTAAACAGAAAGTTGGTTTTTCTAGGAAAAAGTATCTTCTAAATACAGTAGCAGAAATAATTAGAGCAGACAAACGAACAACGCTTTTTAATAATGGGAATACTGGAATAGTAATTTACGTTATAAGTCCGGTAAACGCAAGTTTACAGTAGCGAGTCCAAACGTTTCGGGACGAGGCGACGTAGGAGCCGAGTCTGGAATGTTGACACGAGCTACTGTAAAAGTTTACCGGACGTATGTCGTAATGCGTTTTATTTCATACTGCAATTATTAAATTTTTACTTAAAACTAAAAAAAATTTTTTTTTTCAATTGAAAATAATAAATAGTTTGATTATTGATTTATTTCATTTGAGTCCGGTAAAATATTTTACCGGACCTGTTTATTTCATTTGAGTCCGGTAAAATGTTTTACCGGACCTGTTTGTTTCATTTGAGTCCGGTAAAATGTTTTACCGGACCTGATACCGTAAAGCCTCATTTTCCGGACTAAAATCATTAACTTAAACATGGGTTTTACGATGCAGTATGAAATAAATAAATGGAATTCATCTTTCTGCAAACGCCATCAATTAAATTCGGTGCGGAAATGCAAAAGACACCATTACAGTTCTGTTGCTTGTACAACTAGTGGCGAAACAGTTACGTAGTATTTCCATACGTGAGACCCTCCAAGGAAGTAGTAAAATCCATCCCAAAAGATTAGTTTTAAGGAAGATCAGAATCGGGTTGGATAAAGAGCGAAATATATTTTGAATATATGGTAAATGGAGCGAACGAATGGGTTAATAAGAAACATATAAACAAGCAAATTTTGGTGGTAATAGATGGCCACAGCTCTCATTTGTAGTGAAAATAGTATTATTTTATATACTCTACCTCCTAACACTGCCTGCCGATGTTAGTGTTTTCAAACCTTTGAAAACCGACTGGAAGGCAACTGTCAGATTGACAAAATCTGTCAAGAAAATATTAACATGATTTTGTGTGTCCTCCATTGAATGAGAAACAAGATGTGACTGTACCTGCACAAATACTGTTGGATATAGAACCAGGTGTTTATGGAGTAATAGAAACTGTGGAGTCGCAGACAGCCTATGAAGAATACGAACAACCAGAATAATTATTTAACGAGCTGATATGACTTGGTCTTTCATTAATAGAAAATAGAGCTTCAGGAAATAATAATGAAAGTGTTTCAAATTCAGAAGAAGAAAATGACAACGTCCCTGCTTCAGAGTTAGAAGGCTGAGAGAAGGCAAGTAATATTAGAAGTGCAAATGCAGAAAGAAACAGTGACAAAGCTTCTGCTTCAAAATTATAAAACAGGGAGAAGGTAAGCAATGTTGAAAGTGCCACAACTGCTAAAGAACAGAATGATAGAGCTTCTACTGCAGAATTGAAGAACAGAGATAGGGCAAATTAATATTGAAAGTGTTGCAAATCCATAAGACGAACATTTCAAAACTACTGCTTCAGAATTGGAGAAAAGGATAAACTAAGATATTTCCAGTGCAGAAGAGGAAAATGGTAAAGGTTCTACTTCCAAAGAAACTGATCAAACTGAAGAATTGGTAAAACAGCCATTTGTACCTTTAACAAATAACGCAATAATTCAGACCCCACCAACTTCTGTTTTACCTTCATTAGAAACTCGTCTCCATTGGTCTGGAGTTATACACACTAACAAACGTAAGCGAGCATGAAAATAAACGCTTTCAAGTACAATCTCATGTATAGAATAGAGAACTTTAATGGAAGAAAGCCAAACAAAGAAAGAAAATGTGGTCTTGCAAACGCAGAAGAGGGAAGAAAAACGAAAATAAAATTAAGTTAAGTGAAAAATAAAGATGAGAAAAGAAAACGACGAAATAAATCTATTAGCGAGTCAGAAAGTGATAATCAAAGAATTCATGATTTCCTGTAAGAGGAAATCAAAACTGTGCCAGTTGTGAAGAAGAATTAAACAGTGATTTGAAAAATGTAGGCCGTGACAATTGCTCGAGATGATAACATTTAAAATGTGTTATAAGAACTTGAAAGCCAAAATCAAACCATCGTAACATGGGCATTTGAGGGCCCAGCTTGCTAAACGGTGAAGACGGCGTGCGGTTCTTGAGAAAAGCTTAAATTCAGTAATCATACATAACGAGCGCCGAAGAGTCTTTATACATCAAACGTGCTCAGATAGAAACGAGAACTCATACACTCAGAGCTTTACCAAAATCACCATAATATGAAATGCAATAAATATCTCAACCAGCAGTTCATAACTCAGTTTGCAGTAATAAAAATATATAATCGTAGTGAAATGCGTAATCATCAATAATATGACACATAGATACAATAAGAATGCCGGGTGCGCCAAATAAACATAAGTTCTAAAAATATAACAGTCAAATGTATAAATACTACAACAATAATTACGTTAAAGAACAAACTAAGTAGATTGTGCAAGTTTAATAGTGAATAATATTACTAAAGCAATGTAACATTCGATGAGGCCTTAAGGGAAACTAATAGGAGGTGCTGTTACAATGACAAAACGCAAGATGCAATGTAATGAGAACTAAATCCAAGATTATCGCACAATAACAAGGTGAAATTCGAGGAATCGTGAAGGGATCCTATCGAAGCCTATTTTAACTGCACGGGGAATCTGAAGGATTCAGCACGAGCCGTGGTAGCACTCCGCCATATTTGCAAGTTAACAGTTAATAAAACGCAAAACCTAAACTGTTGCCCTCTCGGCGAGATTGCCCCCTGAGTATAATCATAGTCTTGGCTACAGTCTCATCAGTTGGAATTTGCCTGAAATGAAGGCCGGGAAGACTCACGCATCCAAGGAGGTCATCACAGCGAGTAAACTTGACAGCACATGTACGATACGGAATGAGAACATGACTGTACAGGAACATTCGTGGCTGGATTAAACCCTCATTACAGAAACATGGCCGGTGAAAACAGGATTGATAACAGGTAGAAAAATATCGAAACGTTAAACCAATTCGACAAGAATCAGAGAGAAAGTTTAAATTGCCACGTGCAACTTACTCGTAACGGTCGAAATCGAGCTGAATCAAGGACGGCATCTAAGCATTGGCAAATATCTGGATTAAATGGTATGACATGGCCAGCGACACGCAAAGAACAGAATGCGCTCGCCACGGCAAAGGTGGATAAAATCAGAACGACGGCGCGGCTGATTAATAAATCCGTCAAAAGATAGGAAATACGACCATTTTGACCGTAACAAATATACAAAAATTAATTCAATTTGGAGTCGCTTACAATGATATTTCGAAGATTTTGTGTGATTGCAATAATTTTTTATTGTTTCATTGTTCTCATAGGCGACTTATTTTGGTATTAATAAATAATCCACATTTATTTTATAAATATTATAATATAATAATAATAATAATATATATTTGTACTTACAGATATTACATCCAATTAGTACAACCGAAAAATTTAAATCAGTGCAAAGATAATTACTGAACATTTACTTATATAATAAATTTAACTTAATATTTATACTAATATACCAAAAAGTAATTTTTCTATAATATTCATTTAAAATACTTATATACTTAGAAAATGTCCTGTAATAGTCATGTCACTATTGTGAAAATAATGTTAAGCTTCTATACCAAAAAGCAATTGTTTTAATATTAATTTTAACTTGTCTGGAGATATACTGTATATGTCTCTATTTATTTTTGTTGTCCATTTGTTAAATTGTGCACATATCTTTGATATACCGTTTGAGGCATAGTTTACTTTGTGAAATTGGATGAATAACAGATCTGCTTGTCTAGTGTTTTTTGTGGGTATCTTAAATTGTAGTTGTGCCAGTAATTGAGGGCAGTCAGTATAGTTTCGTAATAATTTCAATATCAACAGTATATCGTTAAACACATACCGATTATTTAGCACTACCATATCACACTTAACTACATTCTACTATCTTCTCTCCTTAGTCCATTTTTAAACATATAATATTGGATGAATTTATGTTGTACACTTTCAAGATCATTCTTTTATGTAGTCTGGTATGGATGCCAGATCTGTGACCCATATTCAAGTATCGTTCTTACTAAGCTATAGTACAAGCTTTTAATTATTTCTGCATTTTGAAATCTCTGGTCTGTCTAATCATGAATCCAAGCATCTTCCTTGCTTTCTTTATTGTACGATCTATGTGGCTATTGACATATCACTCTCGAATATAACTCCAAGATCCCTAATTTCATTTACAACTTCTAATATAGAGCCATCTAGATTGTAACTTCTGTCTGGATTTTGCCGTGTTCTGTTAAATGTTTGAGGTCATCAGCAAACATAAGGCATTTACTATTTACAAAAATTCCTGGCAGGTCTGTAACAAATATTAAAAATAATAGCGGCGATAGATTCGATCCTTGCGCGACTCCTGATAGACAGTGTATTGGTTGTGATAACTTATTGCCTACTTTTACGTATTGTATTCTTTCTGTTAAATATGATGAATACCAGTTTAGAAAATTTCCGTAGCACCCGATTGCTTCCAATTTCTTTAATGATATGCTGTGTTGTACCCTATCAAATGCCTTTTTGAAATCTGTCTACTATATGGCATCTACTTGCCGACCTTCCTCCATTGCATTTAGAATACAGTCTTTATAGAGTAGTAGGTTTGTTGTTTTTGACCGTCCTTTCATAAAATCATGTTGAGTTTCTGGCATCTGTTGTTTGAATGCGTTCTCCATCTCTTCTTTAATAATAGCTTCAAAGACTTGGTATTGCATTAATTTCTGAAACGGGCCTGTAGTTTTTTATGTTATCCTTATCACCATCTTTAAGGATGGGTTTGATAATTGCTTCCTTCCATTGTTTTGGAAATTGTCCTTTTTGTAATGACTTTGAAAAAGAATTGCTAGTGGTACTTTTATTTCATTGCTACATGATTTTATCAGCATGTTTGGTATTTTGTCTGGACCAGCTCCCTTGTTTACATTTAATGCTTGAAGATTCTTCTTTATTTCGCTCTCTGTTATAATAATGTTGGATAATGATGTAATGTGTGGCATATCTGTGGCTTGAAAGTCTTCTGGTACTTTCTCATAAATTGTCTGGAAGTTTTCCGCAAAAAGGATGCTGATTTTTCGTTTAGGTACATAGTATTTGGGAGGCCCCTGTTCCTCTTCCTGAATTTACATACTTCCAAGATGACTTTTTGTCTTTTGGAATTTTTTGGTTTATTCCTGTTACAAAGTTATTATAATCTTTATTGTATGACATTTTGGCTGCTTTTCTTATTTCTGAATATTCATCGTAAAATTGTAGACCATGCTTCTTGAATTTTTTGTAAGTTTTATTCTTTTGTTTTATAAGTATGTGTATCTCGAGAGATCCAAATGGGATATTTATTTGGTTTTGCCAATTTTTTAGGAGCGAATTTTTCTATGATTTTATATAATTGATTATAAAATGTCTCTGTAATATCATCTAATTCCTCACTTTTATTTAATAGTTGCTGCCAGTTAATTTCTGATGAAATATTTTCAAAGTTTGCTTTGTTTAAATTATAATGCCATTCTGAGTGTGGATCATTATGCGTCGATAAGAATTTATTTTGCTTTTATTCAAGTGTATTTTCAACGTACCTCTAAGTGGCTAAGTAGTAAATAGTAATTCATAATTTTAATTGGTAGATTGTACAGTGTTCAGATAGGTTTATATATTGTTTTATAACTACTTTTTATAATAAAAATTCCTTATAAAATTAATTTCATTCAAACACCTTCTTTATCACAAACAAAATGAATAAACCGAGACAGGCTGAGTATGTACAAATTAAGCAAATACATTGAAATAAAATTATGCTGAACTTATTTTTTGCTTTTAGATTATAGTTAAAAGTTCAGCACACAAGAAACCTACCAAGCAAACAAGGTATCAATTTAAATACAGGGGTGTTATGTTGTGGCTTGCTTTTATTTAATAGTCATAGGTGCATATGTGTGATTCAGCAACCAACTAATTGTTGTTTCAAAGCTATCTCCAAGTCTTTACCACCAGGGCATGAACTAATTGTGTTGTTGATGTTGCAGATGCGATCAGCGAAAATAATCCCCGCGTGATTGACGACGCGCGGGCCCGTAAACTGGCCAACGATCTGAAGAGGTGCTCCTACTACGAGACTTGTGCGACCTACGGCCTCAACGTGGAGCGCGTCTTCCAGGACGGTGAGTCATCCACGAATTGCAGGTTCCACACCTCCACGAGGTGATCCACGTCTCCGCAAAGCGGAAAGCAATTTACTTCCAGTTGTGGGATTTAAATCGTGGGGGATTTAAATGTATGAAACAAAGGTTGTCGAGAGTTCCTGTTGTAATAAAACGAGCATACATTTGGTAATGTCAGTTCCCGTTTGAAAACATCAAAGAGATCGTAGAACGCTCTAAATTCTAAATTAACTACGCGCTTTTGGTGTTCGTGTAATTAAGGTTTCAAAGGAAATTACGTTTTATATGTTATTGGGACACCACATCTAACTTCTGTGTACTGGTGTATTAAAATTTCGTAGATAAGCTAATTTAGACAAAATCATTTAAAAATAGTTGAAAAATATGATGATATACAACACAGCACTGTGAAGCTGAAAAACGCATTCTTAATTTTTGCGAATGCCAAATTGTGCAAAATCTATTGATGTGAAAGTGACGTCACACTTGCGGCGTTATCAATATATCACCTTTGATACTTCATGCACACATTGTCATCATTATTATTTACAGTTCACTTTAATAACCATCAGAATAGAAACTTAACACTAAAGTAAGTTCTGGACAATTGTAGTTGCCACTAGGTATGAAATGGCTAGAAGTTAGGTTGCAGGTTTCAAACGTATTGGTGTTACAAAGAAGGTGCTCTACTGACTGAAGGGGGTGGATACGATCAAGCTAATGCCTTTCTGGATATAACAAGGTTAAAATTATACACTAAAAGCTCGGCACTAATTTGTTCCAGAGTAGTTGTGCACATTAAAATGAAAACAACAACTTACCGGTCGAAAGCTTTCACAGCTACAATATTAATTAGAGGTAAAATACTTCGCAAACAAAGATTACGGAGTCATTTACTTTAAGTACGAATGCTTTACAAGGTCCGGCAACTATAGAGGGGGGGGGGGGGGGGGGGGGGGTTGGAAGATATTTCTAAAACTATGAAAGTTTCATAAATATTGTGGATATGAAAGTTGTAGGTACGACTGTGGTACACATTACTAAATAGTTTTGATTATACAGGGTGTCTCAAAAAAGTGTGGCAAATCAAACTTACATTTGTTTAATGGAGTGAAATTAATTACGAAACTTTGCAATTCACGGCTTATCAAAATGGTGGTACATACAGTTTTTCGCCATGTTAGGTTACAAATTTCACAAATTAGTTTCTGAGGGAATCGGGCACAAAGTTCTAATTCAAGCTATAGTTGCACGATGAAGTTACAACGCAATGTAGCATGAACCGAATATATACAAAGGTACCTGAGTTTATGAACACAAGGCTAAAACGCAGTATGAACTGTTCGATCGGTCCGCCGTTTTACCAACCACAACTCCACACAGCCCTATCTCAAAGATACAAGTACCGGAAATTAAACTTTCGACGACTTTAACATCGATGGCCAGATTGAATTCATTCTCAATAAGGAACTAGCAGCAAACAAAAGCCAAGTCACAACTGATGTAGGTAAATTTAAAAAGGGGAACAAATATAGGCATAAAAGAAGAAAAGAGCAATTACTTAATTACAAATAACGCAGTTAATCACGTAACAAGGGTTGCAATGCGATCTGATGCAATTTTAGAATTTTTAACTGGTAAAACCGAAGAGTGGCATCGAACATTCCATCAATGTATCTTCGCGAAGGCATCACTTCTACCAGCAGTTTAGGCAACCCAACCTATAGCGCTTAATCGGTTCACACATTTTTGCATTAAGGCCTTGGCTTTTTCTTATTAGGCTGAACGTGAACAGAATCGCAATTTTTATTTCACTTTCGCGTGGAATAATGGAATATTGTTGCCAGATTGACTGCTTATTTTGATAGTACATGTGGAGAGATATTTAAATTCTAAAGTATTGCAAGACCTTCCATGAACTCATTAAAAAATGTTGTCAATTACACAATTACTGAAACTGGATATATAAATAAAAATTACTAAAGTTCTATTTACTGTTATGCTTAAATAGGGCAACTTTGCATTTGAAGGTGTCTACTTGGCATTCGGGAAGTCGTGAATCCGAATCCCGCCGCCTTCTGCTCTGATTCAAGTTTTTAGTTGGTTTTCCTTACTCAACAGAGTAACTAACTTCTTTGAGTGAATGTCGGGGCAGTACTTTTCCGCCTTTCCTGGCATTTCTTCAATTCTCCACCCCTGCTTTCTCTCCCCCATGCTATAATTCTCGTTGTTGGCTGAAGAGGGACGCAAGGTCCCTTAGCAGCCCACACTCCAGTTGGGGGAATTGAAATTACCTTGAACCTTTTACCTTTGAAGGTGTTTCGTCATTCATAAGAGAAAGAATTTATTGTTAATGTTTTACAAGATAATGGCTATCCAAAGACTCTTGTTCGGAACATTTTCAATACACGAAACAATGCCACACGCGTACAAAGAAATGACACTCAAACACATAATACTCTAACTATACCTTATATTCCAGGCATATCTGACAAAATTAGACAAATTGGGAATAGATTCAATGTTAGGACGGTATTCAAAACGATGAATACCTTACGGTCAGTTCTTACAAAAACTAAACCGTTCAACGAAGAACAACATTCAAAGAATTGTATATAGTATCCCCTGTGAATGCGGGAAATACTATATCGGTGAAACATCCAGACCTTTAGCAGTTATAAAGAACATAAAAATATGATGAAAACGTATCAATTCAATAAGTCTAAGCTGGCAGAACATGCTTGGGATGACAATCATAAAGTACACTGGCATAACACAAAGATCTTGTCTAAAGAATCAATGTCAACTAAACGTAGAATTAAGGAGACGGCATATATTTTACTTAACAAAGAAAAATGCGTGTCGTCTTTCTCAATATTTTTAGACGCTAGTTGGCTATCGATTCTTAAAGATCAGATCAAGTAGGTTTAGATAATCAACAAACGTCAATGTCAAGCAATTCATTGGAGGTTGGTGGTTTTCAATCTCCGTGAAAAAGCTAAGTTTTCTTATTCCTTTTTAATTGTTATTCGTTGACAACGAGGGCAGATTGTCCCTCGAAACGTTCGTTATTTAATATGTTATTTAATAATTTTAATTTGCAGAGTGGCGAAATACCCAAAAAAGAATATGAATTATAGATTCACGCCACAAAGAAGTTTCAGAGATTGTTTTGTCATGTTTTCTAACCAAATGCATTTGGAAACCATAACCCCAAATATAAACCTCGTTTAAACACAACAAAGTAATTTTACACAGCTAAATTGGGAAAACTTTAAGACCTACCTTCATGCAAAAAAGATGTGAACAGAATATATCTAAAAGCTTATTGTATAAATTGCTGGTATCGTCTGTAATTAAAATTGTATGCATCTCGAAAGACGCCAAAGTAGACGATTTTTACCTGACCAGAATAACTTTAGGTTTTTATGAAGGAAAATGTACTTTTTCATGTTGTCGATTTTGTCATTAAAATCTCATCACTGGAAGTTGAGAAGTAATAAATCCACCTGCTTTGAAATAGTTTCTACATTGCAATTACGTTAAAAAATAAGAAATGTGAAAAGTGAAGTTGTTTCACCAATTTTGTTCAAACAATCGACCCATTATTATTTTTTACAATTTCTACCTAGTTGGTCGCACTAAGAAATGGTAGATTTGGTTTGATTTCAAAAATTTGAAAAACAAGTTTAAATCATCAAAACTGATATTCTCAAAGTAAGTATGTGAAAGCTACTAATATTGTCGATTTATTAGCTGCAGTTTGAATAATCTCAATCCTTGACTTACTAGCTAAAGGAAATGTTTTAGAAATTTTCAACTTAGACAATTTGTGCATATTTTAGAAATAGGCACATAAAGATATCCAACCCACCTGTTGTTGTTCTTGTACATCAAATAAAATATTGCAATTCTACAAACGTCGTCTGTGGCACATTTTTTTTCTCGCTGGCGTCCCAAAATGGAAATGTAGGTCGGCATTATTGTGGGTTATACCGTTATAAATTTCATATTTGGGGCTTTCGCTTTAAAAGCATCCTTTAAACCGATATAAAGGTGACCTAGCAAACTGCGAAATGTGTATAATGGGGTTGAAATTTCAAGAATCAATAACAAACGTGAAAGCATAACACTCTTTTAATTCAAGCACTTTTAGTACATTTGGATTTTGTCGTCGTGGAGGTCATGATTAGCAAGTGCTACATTTCCAAATTCGTAGAGATTAAACGTCTCGTTTGCTTAGTTGCTCCAAGGAAGAAACTAGGACACCAACCAAAGCATAAGAAAGATTGCAAGGGTGGATAAGGCGCTTTGTCTGTCAGTTGTCGAATTATTGGGCCGAGTTATTCGCCAAAAGCAGATTCTTTCTCTTGTCAATTCAAGTGGAAAATGTGCCGCTTTAAAGGAAGAAAATTAATATTAAAGCTCTGTTTGGATCTTGCTGATTCTGGGCGATTCTGCATGAAATAAAATGAAGTAGGATTAAATGTTTTTGCACTGCTTTGGACGGCACACTCTTGCACACTTTAGTGAATTTGAAGTATAAATAAAGTTCATTCCGGGTACTGATAATAGTACTACAATAATGTTATATCTAGTTACGACTAAACTGTGGCCAAATGTTATCGGAATGATTGAATTAATTAAGTATATCGTTACGTTGGCGTGTGGAAGAATTGAATTAATTCAAGGAATTTTCGTATGGATTTTTAAAACTTCCCAGGAATTGCGTAACAATAATTATAGTAGCAATTACTTCCCTTTAACTACTTCTAGGAATGAAATTGGAATTATTTTCTTGTTCTTATTAAATATCAATATTAGGCGATTGAGAGTGCTTACTTTTAAATAGCTGTTTCTAGCAATCGTTTTACAAGCGGTGCCCTTTGCACCTTTTCAATTCTTATCTGACATCACTGCAATGAAGCTTTAGCATAATAGCTTTGCTCATTTTTAAAGACATCAATCACTAAGTAGGCATAATTGGTAGTACATATCTCCTAATTTTTTGTAAAGTATTTCCGGAAAGAGTTTTGAAGTTCTACAGAAATACTCTGTTAATGTTAAGGAATTTATTATCCATTATGTCGGATACATATTATGTCTGTAAAAATTTATCGCCGCTTATTTTTTTGCCAAAGTTGGTTTGCTGACTATATTCTAATCGAATGTAAAAATATTAGTTCGTTGAGGAGAGCTGAGCTGGCATAAAATTCTTCTAATTAGGGCAATTAACTTATTGTTTTAATTGCTTTGATATGTACTGTTTTATAGTCATATTAATGCAATCGAAGAACATTAATTACAGATGACATAAAAACTGATTTTTTTTAAATACTTAAAAGAAGTGTCAGATACAAATAGTTGAGTAGCAGTATCGCAGTATGCGCATTGTTTAATATTAGAAGTAATCGTTAAACTTCATTAAGCAACAGTAGCGTAACTATAGGTCCAGAAAACGTCGCGGAAAGGGGGGGGGGGAGGCACGGCGAAGGGGGCTCTGATCGAAAGAATGATTTGTTTAATCTACAATGAGTACTGTTAAAAGCTTGGGGACACAAATATACACATGAAAAGGTTTGCTTGGACCATCTACGATATTTTTTAATAAAATTAATGCAGGGAATGTGATTATGAATGGGGTTTAACAGTCATGACGCCACTTTCGCGCGAATTTTAAAGTGTTATCATTCTCAAAATTACTGCTATTAAAGTATAACTTCGTCCATATTTTTAAAGATTATATTTAAAACGGTTTTTAGTCGCATGCCGGAACGAGATGCATTATGGGGAATGGGGCATCAGCTGCTGGCTGTCAATCAGGGTGTCCTGACTCAATCATTAGCGTAACTCCAAAAACAGCGACCCTCTACTTACCAAAATTACAAGCGCGAGGTGATCAGAGTAACACTAAAAAGTATTGTCTCTAAAATACAGAAATAAAATGCCCAATATAGAAAAGAATTTAACACGTAAATACAGGAGGCCCATACAAAATTCAAAATAACATATGTCAGGAACCGCACCTATCAAGAAAAATTAAACGACTTATTCCTTCCGGCTATAGAGAATGGCGCTTAACAAATATACATAAAGCAATAAATACATCTTCAAATATTCAAGCAAGATAAAAACATATTTTGATTGTAAATGCGTCGAACCTAGTCACCCCACTGTTCAGGGGATTGCTTAATTTGTTAAAATTTTAGGGAAATTTTCACGTTTGGTTTCTACAACCTTGATGTGCATTTTCGCCTTTTTCCAGAGGAATTGAGTTTTTATGTTTTGTCTTGTTTTCCTCCTTTTTTCGATGGCTTTAGTGCTTAGATAATTATAGTACATTTTTTTTAAATTTCATGTTGCAGTTTTGTAGCCTCTTTATACTGGATTTTTACTATTTCAAAACGGAAGATTGTTAAAATCTCATTGCTAAACAAGGAGCACCATTTGTTACAAAAAAGCTATAGCAAACGTTTTTCGATGTTAATATAATGTCTTACTAATGTAGTGTTTTTTAATATATTTATTTCCTCTTGACTTGTTAAACGGTCGTTTACTATCCTCTAAACTGACTCTTTAAATGAGTCTTTACAGGCACAGTGCCTGTAAAGTGTTACTGTCGTCTGAACTGACTCGGCAAAGGAGTCTTTACAGGCACGGTGCCTGTAAAATGTTGCCATGGCGACTTTACAAGCACCTTGTATTCTAATAAAGATCCTTTATTAATCACTAATATCTTCAACAAGAGTTGTGTGGATGCATTTGACGCTCCGGATTACCGTGAATAGATTACTGTATTATAGAAATTGACGTGTTTTATTTAATGAAAGACTGTATACGAGCCCAGGTCCAAAATAGTTCGGCCGGCTATCAGTTTTAACTCAGCTATTTACTAAATTATAGCAAAGGTCCAATAAAAGACCTATTCTTCGAAAAACTATATTACTACAATAATAGATAAACTTGAAGCTTAGATTAACTGAAAAATAATTTTACATTTGTTAATATTTGCAACCTTAACAATAATAAATAAAGAATGACTGACGCTTCAAAATAGTTCGGACATTATCTGCGTTGTTCCCTGTATTGGCCACAGCGGCTTTAATTCTATCAGGCATTGTGTTAACGAGTTCTGCACATTGATGTGGTTGTATATTAACCCATATTTGTTATAACTTATAACTTTGTTTTAAAGTCGGTTACTGTGAGTGCTGGGTTCTTACGCAGTTTTCTTTTTGATTTTACGCTGCAGAGACTCGATTGGTGAGAAGTCCGGACTGTCTGAAGTCTACGGTAAAGTCGGAATTTGATGTTCTTCAAACCAGGTCTTTACTGGTTTTGCCGTATGGCACGGAGCACCATCCTGCTGGAAAACAAAGTTTCCTTCGGCAGAGTGGCATATCGGAATAGATGGCAAAACACTTTCAGAGCAAGAATGGTTTTACATTTATCGGCGTTAACAGTACCGTGAATGATCTGTAGCTTTCCAACTCCCCTTCCAGACATACAGCCGCAGACCATGACGAATGCTGGAAACTTGACTTTTTTTACCAAACAGTCGGTATGGTATGTCTCCACTGATGTACAGTCGTGTGCAAATAAATCTGGGACAATGGTTTTTTCATATGTAGGTTTAGTTGGAAATTGAAGAATATCTCCATGGATTTTCTGCTACCAAAAAGAGCTACATTTTCATTTACTTGTCAAAGTTTAATGTAACTCTTTCTGATAACAGGAAATCCATGGAAATATGCTTCAAATCTTAACTCAATTTACATATGAAAAAAGCATTGTCCCAGATTTATTTGCACACGACTGTACGTAATACGCGTTTCCTAGTGTCCCCTACACACACATCAAATTTGACTCATCACTCCAAATCCCCGTATGCCATTGTCGTGAAGTCCAATTTTTGTGCGATTTAACCCGTTTTAAATAGTTGCGTTTTTATAAATTGGTAAGCTACGGTTTTTCTTTTGCCTAGTGAATAATATAATAATTTAGAATAATTAGTAACAGCGAAATCACATGAAAAAAGTGGACGTGACTACCTCCCTGGACTTTCCCATACTGGAAACTGTTCATATCGTCTTTATTCAACAGTCTTGACAACATATCAAAATGTCAACTCGATGACTCACGTCTTCACCGTGATAAGCGTTTACACTTTCACGTAAATTGCGGGTAAATATAAAAGAACTAGTGAGTCACCCGAACTACGTTTCGGTTCGCAAAATTAAGAGAGATTCATTCATATAAATTAAAAAAAAAGATGCATCGACGGGATCGAACCCGGGGCTCCCGCGTGATAGGCCAGCACGCTTACCGCAGAACCACACTCTCCTGTTTGAATAATGCGCGCACCCGAGCTAATAGTAGACAGCGATAGGCGCTCCGCTCTGCTGCCTAGAGAAGTTAATTAAATTATACTGCTGCCTAGAGAAGTTAATTAAATAAGTCTGAAAATTAGCAAACTTTTAAGCCATCGTACAACTTAATCGGTCCAGTATCTTCGGAGGAGATAGCGAACAAACATAGTTACACGCAAACAAAGAGAGCTACGATTTTATGTTATAAGATGTGTAGTTCAAAACGTGACCACCGAGCTTCTGTAGATGGCGCCTAGAGAAGTTAATTAAATTATAACTGTTTCGCACTTTTTTGTAAATAAAAACCGGCCTACGATCTAAGTCTGAAAATTAGCAAACTTTTAAGCCATCGTACAACTTAATCGGTCCAGTATCTTCGGAGGAGATAGCGAACAAACATAGTTACACGCAAACAAAGAGAGCTACGATTTTATGTTATAAGATGTGTAGTTCAAAACGTGACCACCGAGCTTCTGTAGATGGTGCCAAGTGGACAAGCCGCCACTGTGCTAGTTTATGTATTATTTTCCTCAAAACGGCTGTAGCACCGAGGTGAAATTTTTTAAGTACCTGGAAATTATATTTTCTAGGGCATACAAAATCGATTTTTTTATTTTCGCGGAAAAAGATTCTTTGACGCAAAAATATAACAACCGTTAGAATAAAAAAAATATTTTTCAAAAATAGAGGGGGGAGAGGGCCTGTGCGCTTACATATATCCACGAGTGTAATATTTTTTTGCATATTCATATGCTCCATTATGCACTGAGCAATTCAGTGAAAACCCCAGCTACCTATCTTGTTTTGTTTATTAATTAAAGGGGTTTAAATTTTCAAACTTCAAAGCTTCGTAGAGGGCGCCACAGATAATTCATGAGATTATTTAAAAAACAGATCGATAGCCCTTTTCGGGGTCTATCAGTGTATGAAGTTTAAACAAATTCCTGTGGGCAGTTTTTGAGAAATAATTTTTAGAAAATTTCCAAAATTTTGAAAATTTGTAATTTAGGCCCCTTAATATTTTTCAAAACACTTTTTATATCACCTCATGTTAGCCTTCATATACTATTCAGAAAACAAAAATCAATTGAATCGATTCATCCGTTTTTGAGTAATAGGGCGTTAAACTCAAAATTTTCAAAAAATCATAGCGCCCTTCATTTTAAACCTAGCGAGTTCGGCAAAAAACTAACAGATTTGTCTTATGACCCTCTATCGTTATCCGCGATAAAATTTTCAAAATTTTAATCACGAAAACAGTCGTACCAAACAAACATGCGTAACTTCCGCTTCCGGTTTCAGATTTTTTTGAAAAGCTTATTTTGTCGATGAATTTTCGATACACCCCCGCATTCCAAAGCGCATCAAAATCGGAGCAATACTTTCGGCTGTAGGAGCGTCACCCACCCACACACACACCCACACACAGACAAACATTTTTTAAAAACCACTTTTTTGGGTTCCTAGAGGCCCAAAACGGATATTTCTGTGAAAATCTCGATTTCCAAAATTTTCATGATTCTAAGACTTCCCTATACCTATGGGTATGGGAAAGTAAAAATTATCTCATAAAACTTGTAGGCTAACTTTTTAACTGTTCTTTCGGTAGTCGATAAAAAAATTTGTTTTTGAGTCATTCGTCGCCATAATACGTGAGTTCTTGGGCATTTGATCGCCGATTTGCTTTGTCAATTCTTCTCAAAGCTCGTGCATCGGCATTAGAATTTTTTTATGGACGACCAGTTTCTTTACTTTCCGTAACACATCCAGTTTCTTTAAACAAATTAATAATATTTTACACTGTCGGCTGTAGAACCGAATGAGAAATCAAAATTTTTCGTGCAGAAATTCCATTCTAATGGGCATTAATAATATAGTATAAGCAAAAAGTAACTCCATCAAAGATACCTTTGGAATTTTGAAATCATGTGTATTATAACACCAGAAAATTATATTTAATTCTTGTTGATTCTTGTCAATGACGTTATTG
The DNA here is from genome assembly GCA_940337035.1 of Agriotes lineatus. Lineage (NCBI taxonomy): Eukaryota > Metazoa > Arthropoda > Insecta > Coleoptera > Elateridae > Agriotes > Agriotes lineatus. Next base: position 17,728 of record CALNHX010008174.1, read on the forward strand.
ACGTTTAAATTAAAAAATGCAGTCTTGTAAGGAAACTTCCTAAATTTAATAAATTGAAAATTAAAATTACAACGGAGAGCATTTAGAACAAAATTAATGAAATAAAATTAGTATATCGTTTGTGTTAATGGAGCCACTACTAAATTAAATTGCAGGTTAGGCACATAACCTCACTGCAGTCTGTAAACAAATTAGATGTTTGGAAATGTTAACATGTTACAGTTTATACACATTTACAAGAGGCGCCAAAAATGCCTTCCTTCTTCTTGCAAACACAGCCTCACACGTCGTTTCATGTTTTCGAAGACACTTTGCAACAATTCAGGTGTTATTGCATTACATGCCTCGGTGATTCTTTCTTTCAGTTTTAACATCGTATGAACAGGTGTTTTAAATACTGAATTTTTTTGAAGTGGAAATAAAAAGAAGTCCGAAAGGATGAGATCACAAGATCTGGGTGACCCAAGACCTTTTGAAATTAATCGGTCATCAAAGAACTGTAGATGTTCCAACGTGGTTTTAGCTACATGAGGTGTTGCAAATTCTTCAAGAATGTTATTTTGATATATTTCAGTGTTTATTGTATCTTTAAAAAATATTGGTCCGATAATTTTCCGGCGAGAGCACACTACCCCAACGTCTATTTTAGGGCAATGCAAAGAAGTTTCACGAAAGAAATGTGGATTGTCAATAGCGCTCCATAAGCGCTTTACTTGTGAATTAATGTAGCCATTTAAGTAAAACGACTCATCAGAAAAAAGTAAAATCCAAAACATCATTATTTAAATGTTGCAAAAACCAGTCCCAGTATAAAATTTCTTAATTGTAATCTGGAGGTAAGAGCTCTTGATACATTTGTAGTCTGTATGAATATATATTAAAATCTTGTTTTAGAATTGTACGGCAAGTACCATAACGCAAATTCACTTCTTAAGCAAGCCTTCGGATTGATGTGGAGGGTTAATTTTGCATTCGATTTTGGACATCTGCAATTTGTTCCGCAGTTCTCACACGTGGTCTACCAGTTCTTACTCTGTCTGCTACACTACCAGTTTCCCTGAAAGCAGCTACAGTACGTCGTACTTGATAAAAAGAGTCTGTTGCTAGTATTTCGACGTTAGGAAATCTTTCTCTAAATTCGTTTAAACATGCATGTGCAGAGTCCTGTCAATTACCATTGTTCATTTCGAAAATATGCTTGTATTATAAATATTTTATGTTCTGGTAACATTTTTAAAACAAATTATTCAGAAATTATTGACAAAAAATTATTACATAATAACAAATGTCAAATGACAGCTTCTAATTTTCTGGTGTTATACTTCAAATTCTAAAAGCCGAAGAACAGAGGTAGTACTATTTTATTTTAGTCTTAAAGTCTAGAAGGTTGTGATATTTCGTGGTGTATAACCAGATATTGTATGTATGTATGTATTATCTGTACCCTCATTTACCTTGCGGTGTCGAGATATATTAAGTGTTATTTATATCGAGCATAATAGTGAGTTGACAGTTATGTAGTTCACATTTTGACAACTAAAACTGTGGGCAGAATGTAAGTAATTTAAATTGTAATCAGTATTCAGAATTACAAGATAACAATATTAGAAATTGTATTTGAACGAGTTATATCTATGCCCATTTTAAGTGCAGCAATGCTAGTTGTGCATAGCGACGATGGAAACTTTGAGTATTTATAAGTTTTTTGTTTAGATCTTTAAATTAAGAATTTATTTGTGTTTCTCGTTGTTAATTAATGCATAAAACAAGTAAGATTTGAAAATTACATGATTTAAAATTTATCTCCTATTGCATCTGTATTATATGTGAAAAATGTCTATGCTGTTACGCTGTAAATATGCTAAAGCACACACAGGACCAGTAAAAAGTTGGAATAATGGTTATACTGGAGTTTTGATATAAAGGTATACGTCTAATAGTGTTCATTAAAATGTAGGCAACATTTTAGCGCAATATTTTTTTTATGTGTTGTATTGGTCGCATTATCTCATTATCGCTCAAAGGTCTCACAAAACTACATAACTTTTGTGAAGAGATAAACTGCTTTGGCGTTAAAAAATTCAGAAAAGTCGAGCATACACGCCGGATGGATGTACATACACTGTACACATCATAATTCAAGCACCATCTCTCAGACCAATTTCTTCGCCACTTTGTTTGGAATATTAAAGGAAAGAACTGAAAGACTTTTGGGCTTTTGAACAACACTAAAAAATTACTTTTACCGTAACTTTTCGTGAGTCCCATCAATCGAACATATTTTTTTACTGTAGTATGGTTATTGTGATTACACCTGATCGAAAGTGTACATTTTGATGAAAATTTAGGACATCACTTCTATATTTAGAAAGGGAAATTTAAATAGCTGGTGAAAAACTGCTTCGATTACATTTAAACCGCTGGTATTTTCCCTGACACCTTCCAGACGTCGTACGTCATCAAACCATATTCTAAGGGCTTTCCGGGTAAACATATTAACCTACATATCGAATCTGCGTCGGTCTGGGTGATTGATCAGCGGCTCGACTGATCGAACGATCAAACTAATGAACCGCAAGAATGTGGCCCGAATTTCCCTGAGCCCTTCGAGGGATGGACCCCGTTGTTGCTGTTATCTGCCTGTTCAGACACGCTGTTGCCTCTCTGTGAACACGGCGCACAAACGACCTTGGTTAATGACTATTCATGCCCACATATAGCGCGGTGGTCATCGGCATCTGATGGCCATCATACCTGCTTCACTTGTATTGTGAAACACCTCAGTCTCGTTCGCGTTTGGACAAAGGAGGACGTTATCGCGACGCGGTCGTGCTGTGCCTCCCGATAGTGACAATGATTTTCGCCGGCCTGTGCCTGAAGAAGTTCAAAAAGCGCTCGTTTTGGAGGAGGAAGAAGTACAGATTTTCGAGTGAGTTTTGTGTTTTTTATTGTACAAAGTACTACCCTTGTGTGTGGGATGTTGGCATCCAGCTTATCCCTAATCGGTCATACCTGACTGATTCATCAGTGATGCAACTCGTGTTATCCTTTTTTGTATTATTTCCCAACTTCCGCCTACTGTTCGAGGTTTTCAAAGGTGCCCAAACGGAGTGCAGGTGAAAAAATCATTCGACAGAATAGCTGACATTCGAAATCTGCAATTGCGTGCTAACGAAAGTGTCTTCCTGTCCGTCCTGTCGCCGCTCATGCATATGCATCGCCAAATTTCTACATATTAACGAAACTTTCGTGAATTCCATAGTCGTCACTTATATGGCAATAATTTAAGAGCGACTAGTGACCTCAATCAAGTGATCGACGAAACTTGTGGGAGATCAGGAAGAGTTGTAGAATTCGGTTCGTGGTGCCCCATGAACTATTCGTCTGCGACTAATTTTAGCATTAATTCGAGTTTTTTTATCTGAAATTCTTCAATTAAGGATTTACCCCTGTGGACTTGTCAAAACGTCTTTCCAATTATATTGTTGTTTTTGGATTCTTCCAAGTTTATATTGCCCAAAACGTGTTATTAACATGATCACGTTTTTTCTTGCATAACGATAGTCTCAACATTGTTTTTTGTCGACTTTTTAGATTATGTAAAAATTACTCATTCGCGATAATTCGAGACGTGTCTCAATTTGGCGTCACTTAAGAAGTTGCAATATTGTGAAAATTACAAGTTGGACTATTTACTATCGTATCAAATAGCTACGCGTCTCTTATTCTGTTATTCCAATTTTTGTTATTGTAGCATGTATTTGTGCAACCTTCAGGTTTAAATGAGGGTAATCGATCGGATGCGAAAACTCATTTGGATATTTCATTTTTAGAAGCAAATAAATTGTAAAACATAACTGGAACTTATTACCTGAAAGATTTAATGATAGACATTTTCAAGCAACGAAATGAATGCTGAATATAGAGAGGATAATAAAATATTAAACACATAATTATATAACATTTTAGTTAAAGCATATTTTAAACAAATACTAATTCTAAAAATGGTAGTTAACGATAAATATGGTAAACCAACATATTGTATACACATATGTGGCCTAAAGTATATTCAGTTTCGAGCCCGGTAGACATACAGGGTGTTAGGGAAGTAAATGCCATAAATTGTAGGGATGAAAGAACTGTAAGAATGGATTCAAAAATTCCTTAGACATTTTTTGTACTGCTGAAATACATATTCATATTATCCGTATTTGGAATTGAGTGTGCTGTTATCACAAGCTGGGAGTATTTGAAAGAGTACGAGGGTCTATGTTACGCAGGGTCGAAGATGGCATTAAAGCAAATGGCTCACACTTTGAGCATTTACTGTAAATAATTTTCATTTTTTATGTAATAATTTCGTTTTCGTTTATTTGATTTGTTAATGTTTATTTGATTCGTTAAGCGTTTAAGTCATACAGTATATAATTGTTTAGTAACAGAGGATAATCAAAACTTAATGTTAAGGGATGCTCAGTATGTCAGCAGTTCTAAAAAATTTCGCCACCGTTTTTAACATCCATTCCCGAAGAATCTCTGCATCTAATCAAAAAATGTCTGGGGACTTTCGACTACATTTTTGTCATTCTTTCATTCCTACAATTTATGGTATTGACTTCCCCAATACCCTGTATAATTCACATGCAAAATACTTTTTTTCTCCAACAAATAATTTTTGAGCGTCACCTACAGACAGAAGGACAAACATACACAATTGAGAAAACGTGTTTTTCATTATCTATAGTCCAGTTGTATAACTGACGACACCTTTTATCTACTTTGCTACCTGAACAAAATGGGAGATTCCAGTAGCGTACATATCAAAATTCAAAAGGGGCTTCATCTTTCTAAATCACTATCACTACTACTATCACTATTAGTATTAATGCGGATTAATGTTGATAATAAGTTTCATTACTATGCATTCAACACGTGTGTCCAAGCCCCACATGTTTTGTTGTTGTTCTTTTTCGACACGAACAATACAAACTCTCCAAGTGTATGCTGATACATCGGCAATGGCCTCTTCTAACAATCCTTTAACGTCAGCCAGTTTAAAAGTGGAATTTTTGCGAGCCTCATTTGTAATTTGCAAATAAGTTATTTAGGGTTTAGCTCACAACGATATACAATAGAATTCGGATATAGCGAACATTAAGGGACTTTTAAAAACGTTCGTTATAAGCAAGCGGTCGGTATAAGAAAAAAACAATATTACATAGAAAAATCACACATTTAAAACCATTTATTATTTAAAGTTACAATGTGGTGAAAATAATCATGTTTATTATAACATACACTGTCCACATCTCTTCACATGTTTTCTATTTTTTTTACTTTATTCACATTTTTGTTTTTGTTAATCGTGGAAACGGTATATTTTGACAAATTAAATTCGCGGCATATTTCAGCGTTGGAACGGCCTTTTCAAGTTCGCTAATAATTTTTAATTTTTCTGTAATTGTAAATACTTTTCTATTTACAGCTGTATGCTCCATTGTGGTTCACAGTTCTTTACAGTTAGTTACACTTACGGCTTACAAAAGCAAACTGAATTTTGCAAGAATTGTATACTTAATACATACAACATACCCACAAAAACGAAATTAGGGGAACCGCCAAACGTTATGAACTCCGGAAGGTTAAAAGATAAGTAGGTTATAGCCAGCTGTGGTTCAGGGTCGGTCATGGCGTCATAAAACAGGAATAATCTCGCGCATATTTGTGACCTAGTTCGTTATAACCGAGCGTTATATCAATTTCTCTTTGGAAATTTGATCGTTACATGCGAGCGTTCGCTATATATATAATATAATACACGCAAAAGTATTGGGATTTGGTTGGGACTTTAATTTTTGTTCATTAAAAGCGAGCGGTTGTTTTATCACGAGTTCGTTATATCCGAGTTCTACTGTACCTGTAAGGTGGTAACCTTTACATTATAACACCATGTTCTTTCGCTATTTCATCTGCTAATATACCTATTGCGTTTTATTTATTCCACTTTTAGCATATTTTCGTCGCATCGTAAATTTTTTTATTTTATCCACTTGATTATTGAGCTTTTCGCCACGTGGAAGTTGGTACACTTTCTGAACGTATACTGTGGTATGGAGCATTATCCATTACAATTACCGAACTCTAGGTTCCACAAGCGACAGTACGGAAGAAAGCCATGTTTCAAACACATCGGCATTCATGTCCTCATGGTAATCTTCCGTCTTACGCAATTCAGACACATTAAACCCACCACCTAAGAACCCAGGATCACTACCAATGTGGGCTATAATTAACCGCCGGCCCTTGCCAGAAGGATTTTTTAATCTTGTTGCAAAGCTTCCATAGACCACCTGACGTGAACTTTTTATGTTCAAATCCTGTCAAACTCTGGACACTGGCCGATATTAAATTAAAAACTGTTTTCACCAGATTATTATCTGCTTGTCGACTAGTATGTATACTTTTCCGCTTTTTTTTAAGTACCGAATGTTCATCTCACGTATTGTTCGGAGAAACACACGACGTGGTATTTTTGTAAACTTTCATCCATGCTTATTTGTGACTGATTTTTTGAAAGTAGGAACGTTACTATTGAAAAATGCAACGTGAATTTTTCGACTAATCGCATAATTTACGTCGTCCTCATTTGTAAGACTTGTAGTTTCTGTTTTTGTTCCGATAATCTTTTCGTCATCTCTAAATATCCTAAAGATTATGGTTAAAAAACTGCACAGACTCGCAGTCTTTCACTATCATATCGGGATATTTAGTACAAAACCCTTCATGCATATTTTTAACCATTACACGTTCTTCCACCGTTAAAACGGCGTTTTTAAATCTGACAGTCACTACAACCTGCTTCAGGTTCCGGTTCCATTCTGAAAAAAAATGTTGATGTAGCATCGTAGAATTTATATGAATTATAAATCCAGGAATTCAGCAGTTTATAATCGCAAAGCGTAAATACTCAATCGCCGCCCATGAAAAGTGTTTTTAATGAAACCTTATCGCGATGAAGGACATGCGTCCCGCATAACATTTGTGATAAATATACAAATAATTAACCAGTGTTATTACCGTAAAAACTTCATTGATTTGTATCACATTTTGATTCTAAAAAGCAGAAAACCTCTCTGTTGTTTTTTGTGCCGACATACTTTCAGCCTGTTACTGTTCTTTCAGTCAATCGCTCGCATCCTCTTTAAGATTGAACAGCTGGAACTATTCAATTCCCATAGCCCATACAGTTAAACTTTCAATTCGAATACGAAAATCTTGAATAGCCATGAAGTCAAGAGCCATTTTTAATAAAGGCATTCCTGCATTTTTTACTCGACGTTACCGTATAGTAACATTATATAACTCGAATACAGAAATATTATTAACGCGTGATATAACAGGTAAACATAAAAACCTGCCGATAATTTCAACTGAAAAACATTAGCATTCTGCTGCGATGTACAAAAGAAGCAGAGAACCATAATGCAATGCAAACAAGCAATTATGATTATTATTCCAATGCTGAATGTCCTTGCATGGCCGTCCGCTTGCTTGATCATCCATAAAGAAGGAAGTTATGTTGCAGAGATAGCTTTCAGTAATTGACTTAAAATTTCAAGTCTAATTTTTGCCAGCTTATTTACAAAAGTTACTTCCTGTGTCGTTATTTAAAACGCCGACGCTAATGCGGAGAAAGATTTGCCAGAATTGGTGAAAGAGCTAGAAAGTTCTCACACCTTGTAATTTTTGCGCTTTTGCGCTCCTGCTCTGCAGGCTGTGGCCCTAAATATTTAATTTGTCAAAACAGAAGGCTATTGAACTGCTGCAATGTTTGCTATTTAAATTTGATACAAGGTTATTCACAATGATCGATCAAAAATCTACGTACAGTAGCGGCAGATGGAATGTGTCCAAATAGCAGCGCCAAAATGGCAGAGTTTAAGATGTGCAAAGGTCACCTATGCATAATTTAAATCCATCATGAAATGTCCCTAAAAGCTTTTGGTTATGAATGAGTAATTATATGCCGGGTCGGCTTCATTTAAAACAGGCTCGCATGTTTTATGCATTCCAGTTTTAGAAGTTCAAATGTCCATGGTGTTGGATTTAGGGACCAAGTTCGGAAATAACGTTAAGTTGTTATGAATTACCATATTGTAGTATTTCATAATTATTGCAAATATGTTTAGATGAGAGTTTGTGGGATAAAACTGAGTTGCTCATTGTGCAATTAAAACCTAAGGTAGTTTTTTTAGAAATGCCATGTAGCATACATATTATATAGACACGTTTAAGTCAATTTTTGTAAATGAACCAACAAGATGTGAACAGGGAGGAGCTTCTATTACTCTGGACCGTAGAAGTTAGACATGCGTTTTGCGACTGTGCAATTTATGAACATAATTTACTAACATTTTAATCTTGTTAATGCAAAGATTTTTGGCATGCTTTGGTCGTTGTTGAAATGTTTGTGTCAAATGGAAATGAGTGGTTGGATGTATAATCAGAAGTAATACTATAAGTACTTCGATATTATCGGGTTATATGTCGATAACTTGTTGCACAATAATAAAAGAGTGTCAGTTTGACAGGTTAAATAATCCGACCGCGTCAGCGGGTCTTTCTCACCTGAAATGTTGTACTCACCAATACAAACATGAATGACCATAAAAAGCCCAAGAGTTTACAATAAACTGTAAATAAACAGACACAAGAAAATACATATAAGCCAATACAAAATAAGGCGCTAGCCCGTTAGATATATGCAAATGCTGTAAACAGATACTTAAAGGTTCATTTATCAACGCAAAGTCAAAGGGCGCGCACTAACAAACTTGACGCGACGTTGATCCGCGTTGTTTAACCACTCGGGCGCGAATGTCATTCTTGCCGGCCTCCGGCTTTGATTCACCTACCGACCGGTTATTCCCCGAACGAAACTGCACTATCGACGAATTCCTTCACGAACTCACGTCGCGTTACACTATATAGTCATTGACAGCATATACATTAATTATTACTCTATAGTGCGAAGCTACATGAATAAATACAAAAGCACTCACTGTCAGGCTTCATTGCTAATTAGCATATAATGAACAGATATAAAATAAGTAAATACAGGTGGCAGGTTGGCCGTTGATTAATTTTCATCTGAAAGTTTTCTTTGTAAGCAAAATGCAACATGCGGATTACGGTATCATATAATAAACTAGTATTTTTAGTTGAATACAGATACAACAATTAAAAGTAATAATATTTACGTCAGTGTCTCTGACGCGCGAAGCCATGTTATTCAAGGAATCGTATCGGCGAAATCGGATACCTATATTTCCGACATTTAAAGTGTTGTAAGGTTTGATATTATAAATAAGTTCCTGATAAAACGGTAAATGTGAGAGTTTTCTAAGAGTAAAATAAAACGATAAAAATGATTTTATTAAGAAAGAAAGATTTAAATCAACTTGATTCAAATCAATATTTAAATCGTGATTTAAATTATCCGATGTTTTATTTTAATCATGTGATTTAAATCAACAATTTCAGCTTGTTTAAATATTTTTTATTAATGAAGAATAACTAGTTATTAATAACAAGTGACTACATAATACAACATTTATTCATTAAACATGATGTTACACTCACTGTTATAATACAGGGTCCGGCAGAATGACGTATCCATTTTCAAAGTTAATTCATTTCATAATATAATGCGATATAAATTCAAATCAAGTCGCCATGCTTTCGCGTTAAATGGAAATTTAAGAAAGTTGTCAAACTGTTTGCGAGAAATGTCAGTTTAGCTGTGAATATAGAGCATTGGTCAAATATTCAACGTTCTTTTGCGGTTGAAGCTTATTTTAAAAATAACAATTCTGTTGTAACCACCCAGCGTGTATTTCGTCGTTACTTTAATTTAAATCCACGAGATGCAGTTCCTAGTCGAATAACAATTAAAAAGTGGGTACACAAGTTTCGTAGTACTGCCTCATGTGCCAAAGAAAAAGCAAAAGGAACAAACTCGTTCTGTACGCATACTTGAAAATGCTGAAAGGGTAATAGCAGCTTCAAGAGTGCCAGCAGCGAGAAGGAGGTCATTTGACTGATGTAATGTTTAAAAAATAAAATTTTCCGTGTTTCCTGAAGAACCTTTTGTTTGATTTTTGAATAAAAATTTAGCCGCTAACAAAAGCAACTCAATTTAAAATGGATACTTCATTCTGCCGGACCTTGTATTTAAATAAGAATACCAATTGGCCCGCCTTGTCTGTTCCACTCTGTTACACATTTCTCGATTTTTTTTTAAACGAGCCACTAACCCTTGTAATTCAAGTTTACACACTTTGCAAATTGCCCTGCATCCTGTTTTTCCCAGGACATTTTTCTTTAAGAAGTACCATCAAATTTCGTCGCCTTTTCGCCCCGACATTTTGATCTGCAGTAGTTGACATCTTCAACGATTCAATAAAACTGAGCAGATGAAAATGGAAATTCTCGAATGCCACCGTCGACGAGTCATCGTCATCGGCACCTATTATTTTGAGGAGAACTGCACATTATTGCATACATAAAAATCTGGTGTGATACACGCACACAACTTTCTTTTACAGTGATCTTATAATTGGCCAAAAATTTGATTTTAAATTTTTAAGCATTTGTCAAAAATTTAAAAAATTACAAATTCTACAAAAACGGTGCAAAATAGAGCGTTAGGTGAAGAGACACATTTTCTCTAGAATTTTAAGCTGAATTCAAAAATGTAATAATATACCGGGTGTTCTATTTAAAATAGGAGTTAATAAAAAAATAGAAAAAAAAACAAAGGAAACCCATTTTAGAGGTATTCAACTGGAAAATTACCTATCTCACATCAATTCACATTAAAAATGTAATAAAAATGAGAAGTTTGAAAAAAATCGTTCGAGCCGTTTTTGAAAAAATCGAAAAAACTGAAAAATCACAAGAGCAAACACCTACTTCCGGTTATGCGATTTTCTTCAAAAGCTTGCCAGCACATCTACATAGCACACAAAACTTATATATGAAGTTTCAACCCCATACCTCTTTTCGTTTTTGAGATATTCTGTTCACAGACACACAGACAGACAGACCAATGAAAAAAAAAATGTTTTTTGAGTTTAGGGGACTCTGAAACGTGAAGATCTGTTGAAAACTCAATTTCGAATTTTTGGGGTGAATTCAATACTTCCTTTATTGTAAAAGGAAGTAATACACAGCAGGTATATCGATTATGTGCGCTCACGGCGAGTAGACCGAACTCAATTGACTGAATAGTAATAGACCGAAACGTCACTAGACCGAAGCAGCAATAGACCGAAAATCACTTGGTCGAAAATATATTACGGTTACATTAATATCATCAACTTCCCTTCACACTTTATTCAGGCTTACAACTGGCAGCATAAACTGCTGACGTGTTTAGAAGTTTTTTTAGTTTTTGATTCTATTTTAACTTTATTCTAGTAAACATACAATACTTAAGAGATATATCCTACCCAAGTATTTATGCACAAACTGGAGAAAGTTGCTAATGGGTTAATCCTGCTAATGACGTATTTATCTTCGTTTGCGGAAATCGGTCGTGAGTAAATATTTCTATTGATGCTATTGTTACTAAATGTAATTTTTCCAGATATTTAATGTGCACATTTACCGAATGTGTACTTTAACCATAACATATTTTCCACCAAGTGATTTTCGGTCTATTGCTGCTTCGGTCTAGTGACGTTTCGGTCTATTGCTTTTCGGTCAATTGAGTTCGGTCTATTTACCTAGAACCACATCGATTACGGTTGGTGATTAAATCCATAACTTTGTTATCTTTATTATTTTACTGATAAAAATGGCCAGTTCCAGATTTAAAATTTAAACTCTGTATGCCTACATTGCCTACTATACAAGCATCTTTATTATAGCGTTAATTAACACACATTTTTAAATCAGCGAAAAACCTGATTTAAATTAAAAAAATCGTGATTTAAATTGAAAAAAATCGTTTTTTTTAATTTTACATGGACAAAGATTTTAATTCTCAACTTATCAGCGAAAAACCTGATTTAAATAAAAAAAATCGTGATTTAAATTGAAAAAAATCGGTTTTTTTTATTTTACATGGACAAAGATTTTAATTCTCAACTTATCGTTTTATTTCATCCTGTTTTCGTAGACAGTTCGGCTAATATAGCCACTTTTTCGCGTGATGTCAACATTTTGTGAGCACGTTTTTGTGGTGCAGTGGCATTTCATGAACGATTAAACAATGCGTATGCCGACTAGCAGGGTTCTTAAACGAAAATTTGCTGAAATCTACAAAATCTCTGACCGATTAAAGCCAATTCGGATTGCCGAATCCACCTAAATTCGTATTACGCCATTCGGATCACTGCACTTCGGATTAACAGGACTTATTTTTATTAATATTTTTAGTTCTTAATGTTATTTGTTACATAGTTTATAAATTAAAATCAAAATTGACATTTGTTTTCAGAGTTATTCTGCGTCGCCCGAAATTCAGATTTTTGTGCATAAAATCATTAATATTAATAAAAAAGTAAAAAAAAAGTAAATTTGTTTCGCCACACTTTTTTGAATGACCCAGTACAATAAAATATTATTTTAGTAATATGCATCACCTTCGTACCTACACCTTTTATATAAACACATTTTATGTAACCCCTATAGTTTTAAAAATATCTTCTACCCTCTCATCGTTGCCAAATCCTGTTTGATGTTGCAGTTTCTTCTTTCAGTTTTTGAACCCAGTAATTAACATTAAATGATGGTTATACTTTAGTTTTATAGGCTTGGAAAAAATATTTTATCGCATTTCATTTGGTAATGTACTAGGTACATTTCTACATTCAGAATCATTTTGAAACCTGGTGCAGTAGAGCTTCGATATAGCGAACTCTAATGGGAATTTAAAACTGTTCGTATAAGCGACTGCTCGCTATGAAAGTAAACATTTAAAAATCACCTTTTTGTTCCACCTTTATTTACGTAAGTTTAAATGAGAAAAAACTATTCTGCGAGCACCGTTCAGCAGGGCCGTAACCTAGGCAAACTTTTATTGTAGACAAGCCAACATTTTTGCGCCTCTCAGTATACTAACGATATATGTGACAAAAAATACTCAAGATATATGATGCAATGTATTCAAAACAAACAGGTAGGCCTTCAAAAATAAATCCAACATTTTTAATTCAAAAATTTTGATAATAAACAACTAAATGTTAAAATAACAAAATGCAACAAAAATGAAATAAGAACAGAAAACAAGATTATAAACCACAATTCTAATAACAACAAGCTGTAAAGGGCTTTACTAAGAACTTTCCTGTCTAGTGGACGTTATAACACTAAACAATTTTAAAAAACAAAGGAAACTAGGGGGCAAATATCTTAACGTTTCAAATAATATTGAAACAATAAAATAAAACACTTGCTAATGCGAATTATATCAATTTTAAAATAAAATAAAACATTACGGGTGGTGGGATTTGAACTACAGTGCTTGCGATTTCGATTCCACCCGCCTGTTCTACTTTACCATCCAGGATCTCTAGGATCTGTGCGATCCGCGGCTATATTAAACTGCACGCACTTATTCTTGCCCCTTTTTTGACTCTTTACATTTATCCTCTAACTGGTGGGTCCCATTTTCGTCAAGTGTAAAGCCTGATCTATGTGAAAATTATTACTCTTAATGACAAAAGTAATATTTTGCACATAACTCAGGTTTTTATCCTTGAAGAAAAAGGAAATATTTTGGACCCCCAACATAGGGGCTATGATAGGGTGAGGCTATGTGCAAATTATTACTTTCGTTTAAGTTATCGTTCCCGAGTTAAAGCAAAAATAGAAAGAATTTTATTTTTAAGGTGCTCACCCATGTAGGTATATATTTTACCGAATTCTTCTCGGTTTCATGCCCGGAAGGCATATAATCTGCATGCAAAATATCATCTTTCGACAATTCGTTTTTAGTTATACCGGCAACAGGCAGACAAACGAAATTGAGAAAACCGGTTTTTCGTCATCTAAGGACCCTGAAACGCGAAGATTGAAGAAATATTGAAAGGTGATTTTTTCGCGATTACAATACATACTTCCTTCGTCTTTTAGACATCTAAAAGACGAAGGAATTAAAAAATACATATTATTATGTAGTCAGGACAACATTTTACAGATCCCTATATATAAACATGTGGTGTACCTGCGTACTGCGTCACCATTTCATCGGCACCGATCGGGCGCGTTTCGCCCAAAATCGGAACGCCACTGCGTTATTTATAATGCAGCGATAAGCATATGTATTTATGAGTGAACGAGAGTTCGAATCCCACTGGCTGCTTAGTTTTCCAAATTCATATAATTGGCATTATTAAGTGTTTCAGTATTATTAACATCATTAAGCCACTTTTACTTATTTTGTAGATAATTTTGAAGACTCTTCAACCATAATTCGATCTAGCAAACGTTGTTTTTCTTGCAGCACGTTTTCTGTATTCAAGACGTTTGAACAATTTTTTTGGTACCTTTTTTATGTACAACTCAATTTTCAAAATACACAAATTATTTTAATTAGAATAAGACCACTTATGTGGTGCGCTCAAAAGCTAGTAAAGACATGTCAATATGTTATAGCAACACAATATGAACAAATAATTACATATTATTATGCGTAGTACTATAAGAAGATAAGATAAGAAGAATAAGGTTCTGTACTCGCAGCCACACTGTCTTGTAGTAATCAATATATTTACAACGTGATTCTTTTCTGTCGGCACTTAGTATGAGACTTGCATCAGACTGATTTCCATAATCTTCTTTTAATAAAAGCTGCCATCGTGTACGGTCACAGAAGTGTCGTAATTTGGAGAAATTCTAATGTTATAGTAGTGCAACAAGTAAACTCTCGAATCGGTCTGTGATGTTCTGCTGATTGTTTGCAATGGGCGACTGTACCAGCGATGAGCCCAAAGCAGTGAATGTATATGTAATATGTGCAATCAGTGAAGTCGTTCGAACAGTTGTTTTAAAATTTCAGTTAGTTTGTCACCACTGCTGTATTACAGTCAGTTTTAACAAGAATAAGGCCAGCAATGTGGTGGGTTAAAAAGCTAATAATTTTAATGCTGTGATTGATATAGTTGGGAATTATAAAACAAACGCCGTTACAATCTGGTAGACATTTGTAAATTGCACATGGCAATGTAATGTATCGACCAGATTGGGCGCAATTCGCATTATTTAGGCTAAAATCGTTAATATTACAAATGAATTTTGTTTTCTTTTATTAGTACGAAAGAAAGTCTTTTTTTCAGTGCCACTTTGTCGTCCCTTGCTGCTTGTGCCTGTAGGCAGGGCCCTACCTTGGCCTATACCTAGTTAAGGCCCTGTCGTTACGCGGAGGGAGCTCCGGTATTCAATTGTTAAATAAATTGTCTTCTATACTATTGGTATCATGTGATCAACATTTGCACTGATGCAGAAATCTAATTTTTGAAGTAGCCAATTCATATCTAGACAAAATTCTGGGAATTACGGATCGATATGTAATTTATTCCGCGTGGTCAATAAGGTAATCATTTGCGTCGGAGTTCCTTGTAACTGAGTGCTTTGTCGATTTTTCCTCGAAAAAATTTTCGTTATACTCAAACAGTTCGCTATGAACAAACCTAACTACACGTAAAAGCATATGGTTTTGTTTCGGGACTTGAATTTTTATACGTAATAACCGAGAATTCGTTATGTCACGGGTTCACTATATCCGAGTTCTACTGTACTATTCATTTGGCAATACTGAGTGTATTGTTGGTGATACTGTAAGTCCTATGTGAAATTCGAGGTTAGCAGGTTTAGGTTTTGTTTGTTATTTGACACAGACTGACGCAAAACCTAACCTGCTAACCTCAAATTTGACATAGACTTAGGGCCGGTTGCAGAAAGCAATGTTAAGTCTAGTGTTAGCTAACATCGCGTCAAAGTGAACAAAAATCGCATCAAATTTTGTTTACTAATGTATTAGTTACCATATACATTTGAGATTTGATTCGTTTTTGTTCATTTTGACGTCGCGCTAAACACCAGACTTAACATTGCTTTCTGCAACCGGCCCTTAATGTCGTACTACCAAATGCATAACATCAACTGCAGCTGCTTACTGTGCTTTAGTACATGGAAACAAGTTCTGCTCAATTTGGTTATGTTTCAACATTCAGTGTGACTTTTATGTAAAAATTCAATATTTTATATTTTATTTACTCATATGGCCTTTTAAGTACTCGCTAACGCTCATTACTCAAACCAGCCATACTGGTTTAGTAAAACATCACTTTTTTATACTTGTTGCGTAATATACTCTTCTATCTCAAGCAGATGAAAAATACATTTTTTTAGGAAATTTAAATTTTAAATATTAATATTTTTTAGAAGAAATGAAACAATATAAGGTAAACAAACAATGTGGAGTCTAATATATCTAATTGTATTGAAAATTAAATTTTATATTAGGCACTCGATCAAATGTGTTGCACCATGCAGAGAAATATCTTCCAACTTCGCCATACATCTGGAGTGCACTGCATCAGTATATCAGCAATAACATTCAATCAGGCAATGCCATTTCAAGATCTTGCATCATTAGAAATTGTTAACAATACTACTAGTAGTAATAGGTGTTGTTGTGGGGAGACCGAGGCGTAGCAAGTAGGCCACCATAGGCCTTTTTTGCCCAACTCCATGCCATCCCCTCAACCACCTTCTTTGTCATCCTCTTTGATGGGCTCTTCTCCCTGATTAAACCTTCCTGATTTTCTAATGAAGATCAGAATATCAGTCCAGGGTGGGGTGTTCAACAATAGTAACTAATACGCCACGAGTAAAAATGATTGTGTTGAACTGCGTTATTAAAACGATATGACAAGAAGACACCTACATAAACAAAGCTAAGCATGAATTAGTATTTAGGGGATTACCCCGCCCGAATCTAGCAAGCAACGGCGCACAGGTGCATGCATATAGTCAGAAAGTAGTGGGAGAGTGCAATGAGAATATTTCGGCCAATATATCGGCGTATCGACCTCGATTATATCGGTATCGGCCAAAGAACTCGTTATCGGATAATTCGTAGTTAGTTCAAGGATTAAAGAAATTACCAGCAGTGTAATATGCCAAACAACACCAATAAAGGATTTCTACATGTTCAATTTTTTAACAAGTTATTCGTATATGTTTAGCAATTCTACAATTATGCTTCCAATGTTTCCGAAAATTTCAGTTTATTTCGTCTTTTTTTTATGCAACTAATTTTGTCTATCAGAAGAACATTTCTGGAAAATTTAAACATAATATGACCATTAGATTAGATTAGATTAGATTCCACGACTGCCTTTTGCTGGCATGCGCACGTCAGCCCTTTGGGCTTTTTGTACTGTCGGGAGTTTTCAAGTTAGCAGGCCGACATCCGTATCTTTTACTAGACTTGCAATGTCCCCTACTAGCTTGCGGTTGTCAATAGAGTTAAGGCTCCAATCGAGTTGGTGTCTTTTACGCTCTAATGCTGGGCATTCAAAGAAGATATGATAGGCTGTTTCATCATCCTCTTGGCATAGTCTGCAAACAGGTTCATCTCTATAGATATTGATCCTGTGCATAAATTCTCTGAATGCTCCAGTGCCTGTTAGTAGACTGACCACTTGCTTGATTCGAGTTCTGTTCAGTCTCAACAGGGTTTTGGTGGTTTGTGGATTCGGAGTTTTTAGCAAGCTTTTGCAGTGTGTTGCTTGATTGTAGTTTCTCCACCTTAGTTGGTGTGCGGTGTTGGCCCATTCATTAACGGCTGAGCGGGCTTGGTTTTTCTGAATGCTTAGACCAGGTTCTGGACCGGTCATTGCATTACGGGCTGCTTCTTTTGCGAGCTTGTCTGCCTTCTTCTTTCCTTCAATACCTTGGTGACCTGCGATCCAGCATAATTTTACTGTATTTCCCTGGTTTGAAGTTGACCATAAGAAATATTAAATTCTTTTTTGTGCAGCTTTTATATGAACATTTCTATTATTTTAATAAATAAATCCTTCTTAGTTTTTAACTGTACAAATTCTAAATTAAAATGCAGAAAAAAGTGTAGTGCAATTTGGTGAAAGTCAGTGCCATTTCAAATCTCTCACAACTGGAAGCTGCAATTATGTATAGATTTCATTGTTACTAGTCCATATTGTTATTTGTTTTTATTTTCAGCATGCCAAAAAATAGTACAACAGCGACTGTCTGCGTCAACCAGTTGCCTCACGCCAACAAATTCTCGGCCCTCGACACCCAACAGCCACTTCCTCCCTGCAGGAGCTGCGGGTGTGCCACGACACATACCCCCTGGAGCAGCCAATAACGGATTCCCTCCGCCTGGACAATCATCCAACCATGTTTCATCTCCTAGTCATAACCACTCCCTATCCCATAAGGTTTGTTAACTATAAAAATTGATTTGCCGAATCATTTAAACCTCTCGCTTTTGCAGGACTCGTTCACACTTAACAGCCGGCAAGTTCACACACTGTCAGCGTCCAATCAGCACCTCTACAGACAATCAGACAAACACGACCCTGTGTTTAGGCATACGGACGAGAAGTGGAACTCCTCCTCCACTCTCGGCAGCCACGGCTCCTCACAAGCACTGGTAGTACAAACAGAAAACAACAACGTTGCCAAGTTCAACATACCCCACACCATCGACAACCTGCAGGTCTCGCAAATTGTACAGAAGGACCCCAAGGACCTGCCCACGCCCAGCTCGACGCCAACCACGTCTAGGAAAAGCAGGAGACGGTCGAACTTGTTCACTCCTTCGAAGAAGGGCGACGATAAGCTGAAGAATGGGGGTGACATTGGCAGTGGTCGAGCAATTCCCATTAAACAGGGATATTTGTACAAACGAAGCAATAAGCCGTTGAACAAGGAGTGGAAGAAGAAGTATGTTACGCTTTGTGACGATGGGCGGTTGACTTACCATCCCAGCTTGCATGTAAGTGGAAACTGATTAATTAGAGTTGATTTGTATAAAATGGTGGGTTTTAGGATTACATGGATGATGTGCATGGGAAAGAAATTTCCCTTCAGTATGTGACTGTCAAAGTTCCTGGACAAAAACCCCGAGGGTCCAAGTCGATTATAACGGTGGCTGGAACCAACGGGAGCAGTAGTATTAATGATGGTCTTGGAGGTCTCTCTTTGACCAGTAAGTTGAATTTTGTCATTGTATTTGCTGAGGTTCATACAAATTTGTTATGGTATTATTCGATTAGTTTGAAAAATTGCAGAATATTACAAAATAGTGAATGTTACTTTAGCAACCGCTATAAACTTTGTGATTCTGTCTGTTCTGCACTAGAAATATTGGCAGTGTCTGTTTCACACTATTTTCTTGCTAAAGTAATGTAGAAATTGTCGTTTCAGTCACTACCAATTTAATTGTCACTGTCAGATGATTCTCTTGGTTGTACTTCTATATCAATTTCTTCACCTTCTGCTGCATATTCACTTTCTCCGTCATAGTCACTTTCAAAGGAATTCATTTTTTTATCAGTAACACAACACAATTTCCAAACCACCTACCACAACCATTACCCCACAATTTTGAATAATGCGGATCATTTATCCACATGCAAGTTAATATTTTTTGAGTTGTACACTGTGCATATAACACAGAGTTGAGGCAGGTCATTGATTAACCGGCACAACCTCCCACTATCTGAACAAATTTTCACACTTTAAAAGTAAAGACCAGAAGTTCAATCGTAATACTACTCTTTCACTTGAGCATTTATTACAATTAAAATTAAATAGATATCTACCCTCTTGCTTATTTAGAAGAAGTAGTATCAAGAATACTTTATCAAAACATTTACCTTTCTTCTTATTGAACTATTTCCAAATGACATCTCTCACCAATGAAAATATGACTTTTAAAATTATATCATTTGATTTAAGTAAAATTTACTTCGACTAGACAGTTTTTAAAGCATTGAGACTTTATTTATTCCTCAGCTGAATGAGTTTATGTTAAAATTATTAGTCTTTATATTGCTGAAGACTGAATTATATAAAATATTAACTAATTGACTTCTTTAATCAATTACACCCTCTTTAGTACCTTCAAATGAATCTCTCATTCAGTTAGTTAGTATAGTATAAGATTGGTTTGACATTACAATCAATCAACTAAATGTCAAATTATTTAATCAAATGTTCTTAAATTTCCAAACTTGATATTAAAATTAATTACAGATACCCTAATCCAAAAAAAATTAATTGCTAATTATGAAGTCCGAAAAACGTCGAGTACCAGAATCAATGTAAATTTAGAAAACTCAATATTCTAAATTACGTTCTAAATCTAAATTACAATTCTTTCCACTAATTTTGCCGTACGAAACTTCTTATTTATTTCTTATTGAAATAAAAGAAATACACACTAACCTTCTTTGAAGACTCGCTTGTACCTAAGTGTATTTTCTATCAGCTCCTAACTGAATAACAGCCTGTAAACACCTCCTTTGGGTTGTTCACGACCAAAATAGCTCGCTGCATCTCTATGACCTCTTAAGATCTGGATATATCGTAGCACAGCATGCCACAAACACAAACACTTTCACCTTTTTACTGGTTGAAGCAAAACTTTGCCACTTCAAATGGTTTCAATCAATCTTGAAGTTCTATTCTGAATAATAGTTGTGATCTATCTTACTATCACGTATCAAATATACAAATATTACTTTCACAATTAAAGGAAATATAGCCCTTTAACGTGATTATTTAAACGTAGATTATTATTTTCAAGATACTTTTTCACTTGAAGTAAATAACTCACTGGTTGCGTATTGCTACTACCACCAGTTATATACACACAACTGTTATCACTTGATACCCATTAGATATCAGGATATTATTATTGAATTAATTAAGCATCCACACAGCATGCTGCATTACAGCATATGACATTCCATGCTAGTCTTTTCATCTTTATCCACAAATCTGTTCCATTTAATAAAAACAGAACTGCAAATAGAAAGCTATTACATAAGTCGTTAGATAATTGTCTTCTTAATTGTACGCTATTTAATGGTCTGAAAGTGTATGTTTAAAAAAAAATGTGAAAAAGTAACTTTTCCAATACTCAGTGTTTGTATATCAGCTCCACAAGTTGTAAGAAAAACGGCTAAACCATTACTAAAGCACTGTAAATTACAAATAGAACCCCTCTCTTATCAAAATTTACATTAAATACTTTTCAGATTCTAAGGACAAGCGACTCACCGAAAAGGTTCTATTAACAGCGTTTGAAACTGTGAAGGATCCTGGCCGCTACACCCAGGTGAGCGGTGATGAAGGAATGACGCTACCAAACAGCAATTCGTTCTTAAACGGTGAAAATTTGAAAACGGAAACCCCTAACGTCAAAAAGAGGCATCGAAGGATGAAGAGCAGCAGCGTGAAAAATTCAGAATATGATGGTTAGTAAATATAGCACTGTTCGATGCTTTTGAACATAACTTTTACATTAACAAGCGAAAATGTATGCTTACAGTGTAGTTCCAAATTATAAAATTGTTGCAGACTCAGATGGATATGAATTCTACATAGTATCTCTCGACAACAAGCAATGGCATTTCGAAGCCTTGAGTTCGGAAGAGAGGGACGAGTGGGTATCTGCAATAGAACAACAAATTCTCAGTTCCCTGCAGCTGAATGAATCGTCGAAGGCCAAAAAGACCAACAACCCCATGGAGGCCGCCACAATTCAAACCATAAGAAGTCGTGTACCTGGCAATGAAAACTGCGTAGATTGTGATTGCCCCAGTACGTACAAACGCCTCACCAACTCAGAACTTCAGTAATAATTGTTTTTACAGATCCAAGTTGGGCAAGCTTAAATCTCGGCGTGCTAATGTGTATAGAGTGCTCGGGCATACACCGAAACCTTGGCTCGCACATTTCCAAAGTGCGGTCGTTAGACTTAGACGAGTGGCCGTAAGTATTCCTCCACAACTGCCAGGTTGTTTCTTTAACCGTGACTTTCCAGTACTGGCCATCTGAGTGTGATGCTGGCTATTGGTAACTCCCTTGCGAACTCTGTTTGGGAAAACAGGACGCAAGGCCGGTCAAAACCACTACCAAACTCGATCCACGAGGAGAAGGAGCGGTGGATACGAACCAAATACGAAAATAAGGAGTTCTTACCGCCCCCCAGCAACAGCATGCCGCTTGGGCAGCAGCTAGTGGATGCTGTCTGCAGCTCAAACGTCAAGGGTATTATAACGGTGCTGGCGCAGGCCACGACGGACGATGTTAACTCCACTGTTGCTCCACGAGACCTGAGGACGCCCTTGCATCTGGCCTGCGCCATGGGGAATTTAGCAGTAGCCCAGCTACTTATTTGGGTTAGTATGTTGTTTTTTGCAGACTTCTAGTAGCTTTACAAAGAAGTTTTAGTTAATGCAATAATTTTGTCCTGTGATTATGCCCTCACAAAGCCACAAAACTTCAAATTGACAGGTGTGAGGTTAACTGTGTCAAAGCAGCTCTTAAATTATTAAACTGTGTTACTTATCCACAGTATTACTTGTAATCTGCGAGAAGATTACGTAGTTTCAGATTGGTATTACCTTACTTTATTTTGATCTGTTAATCGATACTTCTTTAACATCTAACCTCGCTTATTAGTTATTTAATAAAATTGCTGGTTTACAGGCGGGCTATTCAAAAATATAATTATGACCAGCACTATCTGTATCCCTTTCAGTAAATAAGTTGCAAAGGACGTTAATGCATAATTTTCGTTGATAATTTATTTATATTCATTAATGTATAGAAAATCATCTCTTAATGACCCTTATTAATGAATGATTTTTTATTAATGAACGATTTTTTAAAATCGTTTTTTAATAACCTCTATTAATGAATGAATTAATGATGGCAAATGATTAAGACATTTTGTAAATTATTGTTGTACTATTGTAGAAAAAATATATGCAACATGTGCAAAAGTGTTATGGCCCGTTTCTACCTCGCTGCATAATTTTTATGTTGAGTGCAATAATCACAAACTTTTTGAACTTTCATAAATTACTATTTAGATTAGCTCACAACTAAAGTTGCATAATGAGTGTTAGATACGTATATTTCTGTTATAGTTTATAACCACAATCTTGATTGGTACCCCAGAATTGTATTGTAGGTATATAAAAATTGTTTGTTACGGTAATATGAATCATTTGAATGCTGACGATTTTATTAATAGATAATAAAAGCCAACTAGGGGATATTGAAAAACAGCTTCAAATTCAATAAACACAAAATATATGAAAGGTTTTATAATTCAACACTGAATTACAATTTTTAGGAACTTGTATTCCAAGCAAAAATCAATTCGATATCTCATTGGCCCTACGAGATATTGAGAAATTCGCTTAAACACATTTTGTCTCCTTTTATCTCCTTAAGGGTGGAATTTCGAAAACTCCTTTCTGAACATTTCCCTACTTAACTAAAGGAACCCTCCTGTCAAGTTTCAAGCCTATGATATGAAGGATTTCGGCTCTCCCTTGTTGAGTCAGTGCTTTATCTTTTATAGATTATAGAAGGATATCTATTTCAACCTGTTCAGGGTAAAATTTAAAAAAAGCGTTTCTACCTGATTTTATTCTAAAATGGAACCACCGCGAAAAAAATCAATAATTTTAACCAGCTTTCAAGTTTTCCTCTTTGTTGCCGCTTTAGGGGTAAAATTTTTAAGAACCTTGAAACCCCATTCTAAAGATTTTAAGAAGACATCTATATACCAAAACAGAATGTTCTAACTCAACAAATACAGGAGATACATTGGGTTCAATAATTCACCTCCGATTCACCGATTTGCACCTTTAGGGGTCGATTAAGGCAAAATCTTGAAATAAATTTTTAGACATTTGTACTGGCAACCTTTGCAAGTAAACTACAAATTGAGTAGGACTTTGACCATATGACCAAAGCAGTCGGTGTCTAAGGTACCTGGTACTCTGCATGCCTAGACCTTGTCCATTAACAAACAAACAAACAAATATCTCATTGCTCGTTAGGAGATATCAAGGAATTTGTGAAAACAAGTTTTACCCCTTTTCACCCCTTTACGGGTCGAATTTCGAAAAATCCCTTCTTGCACAACAAAATGAACCTTCCTCCGAAATTTCAAATTTTTAGTACCAGTGGTTACGGCTCTGAGTTGATTAATCAGCGTTTTGACTTTCTTGTATGGATATAATAGATTATAATAATAATTGAAAAGTTTTGACAGCCCATTTAGGCCCATTGTTTAATAATCTGTTTCCATTGTCTCTTATTCGTGATTTTCACCATCCAATTTTATATCTTCTGCTTGCTAAGTCCTCCATCACTGCCTCCTTCCATCTAACAGAATCTTTACACTTCTTCCTTCTGACATGCTCCATACATGTTCCATCTACCTTAATCTGTGGGTTTTCATGAAATTTGTTATGTCTTCTTCTCAATACATCCGCTATACCATCTTCTCCAACTTTCTTCTGTTTGTACTTCTCTAAAAAAATGTCTTAGCATTCTTCTTTATTGTCTGCTTACCATATTCTGGTCCATTACATCATTGTCCACGTCTCACTCGCATATGTCGGCGTGGGCTGTTAACTGTATTATAAAGCCTTAATTTCTCTGTATTAGTCATTGTTTCTTTTTTGTGATTGTTGAATGATTTCAAGTTATCGTAAACCTGCCTAAAATCAGTAAAGATTGTGTATAATTCTTTATTATGCTCGAAGTCCATCATTTGAATTCCTTTTATTGTAGCTATTTGGTTCATGACTGATCTGAAGCCACACTGGTGCTTTCTAATTTTCTTTTCTGTGTATCTTTCCAGTCTTGTGACTTCATTACCATCGCTACTATTTTGTTATTGTATCCAGTAGTGCAATTCCCTGGTACCTCGTACATTGTGATTCTTTCCCCCTTTTTGTAAACCAGTACAATTATATATTTCTTCTATTCTTGTGGCAACTTTTCAAACTCTCAAACCATTTTTATTGGCTTATATATATCTTCTTCCAGCTCTTTACGCATTTTTAATCAGTTCTCAATCTTTTTTATTCTCTTCTAGCAATTTCTTATTTTTTTTTATTTGTTTGTATTTTGCTACTTCCTCTTTAGTTTAGTTGGTGCTGATTGTTCTTCTGTTTGGCTTATACTTTCTTCTTCTTCGTTTTCTTCCTCTACTTCTTGTTTTTGCTCTATGCTCAAAATGCTCCTTACACCTCTCCAGGATTTCTCTATTTTCTCGTAATAAGTTTTCTTCTTTCCTTTTCATAAATATTGCTTTTTTTAAAACCTTTTTTGATTTGCTTTGCATTTTAGTAAAAGTTCCGTATTTCTTTCCTTTTGTACCGTCACGGAATTAAAAACCGGGCGAGTCTTATAGAGGATTTTTGCCATTTTTGGGTAATGTAAATTGAGCTTTGCGTTTCTAGGTTAGCAATTGACAGTTAAACAATGCAAAGTGAAATCAGCAAGCTATTGAATTTTGACTTTGACTAATTTCACCAGGTAACGTGATAAGTAAAGTAAAGTAAGGTACACACTGAATTATTTTAAGTGCCCGGATTTTTAATTTTGCGACTGTACTTCTCTTCCATTTCTTTTAATTAATTGTTTTGGTATTTTCTTTTTTGTCTTTTTGTCTTTACAGTATTGCTTTCATCTGTAGTTTTTGTTCTCTGTATTTTTCCTCATTTTCTTCATTATATTGTTGAAGCATCTGCTGCCAAGCTTCTCTATTTTTTCTCAAGGCTACTCTACATTCTTCGTTGAACTATTTCTGCTTTTTTTCTCTCTTTTTCTCCTGAAAACTTTCTCCGCTACTACCTTCACCATTTCATCTATGTTTGTTAATTTCTTGTATATGGTTTTAATTTTATTTTGTTATAAACTCTTCGTTCTTGCATCCATCAGTGCATTCACGTTTCTTTGTTTCCTTTTATTTTCTTTAATTTTCTTTGGTCCTTTTATTGCTTTTTTTTATCAATTCTTATTCTTACAGAGTAAGGGTCTAAACTCATTTTGTCTCTTCTTTGGCTTCTTACATCCTTCACTCTTTTTTTCATTTTTTTCATGTATTAAGAAATTTCAGTTTAAAGCAATTTTTGAAGATTGTGTGTCTTCCCAATTCTTTACTTTTACTACACATTTATATTTGTTAATTATGTAGCTATCTGTTACCTCAATCTTCACATTTAATGTTTCTTGTATGACAGTTGTGGCCCTTCTTTAAGTGCTGTGTACTGTGTAAGTACTATGCAAAAGAAATAAACAAAAAAAGCGGTCTATGAACTCATTTATTTAAGATTGAAATTTTTTTTTTCTTAAATTGCATAAATTTTCCTGATTGAATATACAACTCATGTGAACTGTGTGAAAGTTTTGTTTTGTTATTTCCATAACAATTTTCTGCATTTTAACAAAAACATACGAAATTTGGATTGGACCAATTTACAAAACACAAGTGTATAGTTACATATCTTTGTGAAAGTGAAGCAGGATCTATACAATAATGACTTCCTTTTTTATTTCAGCATAATGCGAGCGTGTCGGCAGTAGATCAAGACGGACGGACCTGTTTGGCCTATGCCAGGGCGGCTGCAAGCGTTGCAGCCGCCAAATCCCAGTCGGGGAACGCAGTAAGTGCCGAGATATCGGCAGCAACCAGCAGGGCCCTCGTCGAGCTGCTGCTGTCCAATGGCTGCCCCGAAGTCTCTTGTGTGCCTGGCAGCGGGACTCTGCCACGGCGGCGAGGAAGCCAGCAGATGCCGCCTTTCGAGAAGCTCCCCTCAAGTGTAATTTGAAAGTCTGATCCACCGAAGTTAGATTTTTCCATGTTCTGTATTCTCCAGTTAAGGCTAACCTGGCACCCGTTCTCACATTGCAGTTTTAGTTAAGTAAGACTCACGTTGAATGTACTATACGTTCCCAGATGTTATGCCATGTACTTACAGTCGTTGCCTGTTTACGAATGTATCCATGTGACTTTGTCAAAGTGTTCAAATGTCAATTCTAAACCGTAACATGTACTTGCACTTACACTTCGGTAGCGTAGCTGATGACCACCTGATGAGGTTTAACTGATTATATTAACAACACACTTTTGTATGTCGTTTTGTAATGTTTGTACCTTGTACGTGATAGTAATTTATAAATCTCAGCAATATGGTCCGATATGCTTCGTGTTTTGTGATTGTGGATTAAGTTGTGTTACAAAATAATAATACTCTCTTGTTGTTATGTTGTATATATTTTCGCCAAAGAATATGTATGTATTATTTTGTATATATGCAAAGCTGAATCAGTATGTACAGAAATTATATGCGTTGTTCTTCCGTATTTCTCGTTTTATTTCATCTCATTTTTGCACACAAGAGAAAGTGGAGAAGTGTTTTCATGTAATTTGAACAAAGGTGTTTTATCAAATACTTTAGGAGTAGTAGTTGCTGTTTATAAAGTAACTTGCTGCATTTTTGGGTAATATAAAAATAATGTGCACAGATTATTATAGGGACAACTAAATGAGTGCTTTAATCTCTCAATGCAAAGTTTCTCAGTCCTCGGTGCTTTAGTGGTTTGGAAGATTAAATCAGTTAGTATTTGATTTTTTATATTCCAGTTTCTCATTGAATATACAGTTTAAACCAGGCATGTCAAAGAAACGGCCTGCGGGCCACAACTGGCCTTCAGGGCATTTAGATGCGGCCCGCTACTTTAATTATGTTTGAATTTTATCAGATTACAAATACTATACTTGGGCCGCCGAACAGATAGAGTGGAGCAGGCAACCCAAATAACATATTACACTTGATAAATAACTTTTTGAGGTTATGATGCAAATAGAAATGTCGACCAACTTAAAAGTCAAGCCTGACATTTGTGCATGTGTAATTGAAAATGTGTAGGCCTGTTCTTAAATCTCATTATTGGCTGCGGCGTCGAAACCAAAACACGTTGCCCGTGATATGGTTAAGTTTGTAGCGTTTTTTTTCTTTGGAATTCCTTTATTCAACCATTTACAAGGACTAAATTGTGCATCTCTACTGTTGTTTTCACAGTTACATGCAAGTATAAAATATTGACTTGTAAAGTAGTCTCTTAAGGAAATTTTAATTATTCATGCATTATGGGTAACCGCAAGAAATTAATTCGTAGTCAAGGACGTGAAAGAGTCAATAGCGACTATTGCAATTTTTCTCAGTCGTTTTGCAAGAAAGAGTGACTAAAGCAACCGATGTTGGCCTAAATACAGTTAAGCGAATTGTTAGAGGAGCCTAACAAAGTGGCAGAAGAAAATTTACTTCTCCAAGAAAACAAATTACTAAACTTACCCCAGGTCATCTATCGATCAATATAAAGAAGATGTAATCCCAAGTGTGATCTATAACTTTGCCATAAAAAGAGACCTACAATGAAAGCTGTATTCGAAGTCGAACAAAGTGAAGGGGGGTGTTAATTTCACTGAGAAATTACATTCCTTTAGGCGATTGGTACATAAAATGGGTTTTCAATAGAGAAAATGTCGAGACAATAGGCACGTTCTAATAGAAAAGAGAGAAATTCCGGCAAAACATGATGATTTTCTAAGAAAATATAAATGTACTCTTTACCTAATGAAGGTTTTGGTTCTCAAAAGTTTGGTCTAGATCCTAATGCAATTTTTTCTATATGCGATTAATTTATTTAAGCTATTACTGAGGTTATTATACACTTATTTAATTTAATGGCCATACATATGAATTACCCTTTATGTGGTGTTTAGTTGTATTTTATCAGTTCTAACTTTTTTATGACTTCATTGGAGACCATCTTAGATGAATTAGAAGGAGTAAATCAGAAGCTTTTCATAAAAACTGCATTAAAGGAACTGCGAAGTTTCCAAAGGAGATTATGATTTGCTGCTGCATGTCAGCTAACGGACTGTTAATTTATTTATTATGTACAGGGTGAGCGAAACTCGATGTCTCAGCTCTATTATAAGAAAATGAAAAACGATAGACAAAATCTCAGAAGATGTTCTTAAATGGGATTGAGTAAGGTCCATTTTAAGCCAAATTTTCATATTTTTCCATATTTGGAAACTGAAGTAATGACGTCATCGAATTTGTTTTTCCCGGAAACATTTCTATATTTTGGCATATTTAAAAAGAAATAATTTTTCTCAAAACATTTTCTGAAGAAAAAAAATTGCTATCTTCTGTTCGAAAATTATAAGCAAGTTTGTAAAAAAAAGTATTATCAAAAATTCTCAATTGTCATGATTTAAACAAGTAGCCTTTGGAAACAAATAGCAAAGTCGCATCTGTCAATTGGAATAACATGTTCGGAGTATCTCTGGGCGTATAACTGAACTGCTCTTCTAGAGTTCTTTTGAGATTCCCCATAAACTAATAACATATCGACTTTTTCGTTGTGCGTGAACTTTTTTCCAAGTCAAATGACAACAAAACAATATTTGTCAACCATTAGTTTAATTATTAATTATATAAATGTTCTTTTACACTTGTCTAAAAGAGGAGATTTTTTAGAACATGAAATTGGGTAAAGAAAAATCTCCTCATTTAAACAACTGTAAAAGAACATTTGCAGGATTTTTGTAACAGTAATTCATTAACAGGGCTAGATTAGAGATTAGGATCATTTCCTATGCTACTTGAGTCTCTTACAGAAGCCCTGCCCATTTTTGCAGCATCTGCAAAATCAGTTGACCTTCACTTGCAGAACATTACTGAACTTCACAACACTCATCCTGAAGTGTATGCTATTTTCAATAAAGGTGGTCATGTGATACGACGTACTAATAAAATATGGGCGGAATTGCCAGCAGATTTGGTAATTGAGCAGTGTTTAATGAGGTTACCCACCAGAGGTAGTGGTATGTCCGAAATACAAAAAATTACTTGGATGTTGTCAATGCCTGTGTATTCGGAATACAACAACTCAATCCAGAAGCTGACAAACGTTTCATACGAGTCTAGTGAACAGCATAAAGATATGACTCCGTCACGAAAGAAACGAGACAAAGAAGACTCAGATAAGATACTTCAACTACTGCGATCGATTTCACCTTATTCAGACGATCCAACTTTGGTACTGGTGTCACAGCAGCTGAACATGTGAATGTTGAAACATTTAAAACCATTGGTATGGAGATTGTGGAGAAGATGAAGGGACAGGAGGTGTTTTCTTATAAAATGAAACGAAATGACAAGGCAAAAACGATTTCTTCTGTAGCATTCATTAAGTTCAAGAAAGAGGAGGTAACTATTGACCCAGCTCTGTTATTTCAAACATGGCAAATTCAGCGGCCACTTTGGATTTTGGCTGATTTCCTGGGCGAGATTAATTGGGATTTTGAGTTGATGTAAATGGCATGCTTCAGTACATAATAAGTACCTATTTTGAGTGCACACTATCTTTTTTACGGCAATAAATGCAGCAAAATAGAGAAAAAAAAGCAAAAATCGGCAAATTCAGTCACTATCTTGGATTTTGACTGATTTCCCGGGTCGGGATTAATGGGGGCTTTGAGTTAAAATACACACTTTTAACAGTATAATGCAAAAGATTGAAGACAATTGAGGAAGGATATGTTCAAAGGTGATAAAGAAAATAAATGTTCAGTATTCATAATAAAATGGCGCCTTCAAGATAAAGAAGTGGTGTTGCTAATTCCACCAAACATTTTTAAATTTTCAACTAAATATATTCATAAGGCAAGATAACATCAACATGATAAGGCAAATTCCTCACTTACCTAATATTGAATTTTATAATTCCAAACAAGCAGATGTAACGGTAAAATTATGTATATACCTAATACGTAATATTATTACAATGATGATGGCTTTTCAAATTAGCCGAATGTAATTATACTGTACTTATGAATAATAAATACATTTTTAATTTTGCCTACTAAATTAATAAAGTGGCTGCTTAAAACCCTAATAATTGGTTTTTTTTAAAGTTTAATAATTTATAACTACAATCTGTCACGGAGTAACATTCAGTAAATAATGTGGCACCTTACATAGGGCATGATGAAAACATTCCAGTGAAAATGTTCTTATATTAACTTTAAACAAGTTTGATGTATGTACAAGTACTAAAAATCTAATTTAACGAGATATTGGAAAATGTTTTAAAAATAATGTTTTTACACAGATAGCTGATGTGAAAGGACAAAGCATTAAACAATACATCCTAGAAGTTTTTGTATTCAGGAGAGAATAATAAAAATTTCTTGTTCTTGTTGAAATTATATCTAAGAATTAATATTATACTTTTACTTAGTAATTAGGGAAACTAATTGTTGACAGCACAGGTATTCCTCAAGCAGACATATCTCAAGCAAAGAATTAGTATTGCTATCCAGAGAGGCAAGGCAGCTAGTGTGTTGGGCACAGCACCATAATCAGTTTCATTTAATGAAGTTTATTACCTTTATTAATGTTTTATTTTATATAATGTATTTCTATAAATCACATAATATGTAAATATTGATAAGATATATAATAAGAATGAATAAACAAATATCAACTGCCTTAAAAAAGTCAGATTATCAAAGTAATGGTATATTACATACCAAGGTGGAAAGTGTTTCATTACTGTCAAGAGATTAAGTAATTAAGGTCGAGGTTAACTTTATCTCGATACAGGAATGAAACTTTTCACCGTGGTATGTATACTCTTTTACTCAATCGGTTTTTGTTATTATTTATTTAATTAGTAAAGTTTCAAATAATACATATTTTTATTGCAGTTTAATAAGTTATCGTAACAAAGGAATCTGCGACGCTGTTGCTAGGTAATATGACAAGTTCACTGAAAGTGACGTTTAGCTAGTCGAGGAAAACCTTTCCCAGCTATCTGGAAAAACCTTCTCCAGCTATTTGAAAGTAAAGTAAACACTGTAAAGTAGAGGGACAAGAACAAGTAATGGGCCAATTCGGAGAAAGCCATATAAACAATAATGGAAGAAGACTGATAGACTTCTGCCTTCTAAATAACATGGTAATCACGAACACAAGTTTAAACACAAGGATATCCATAAATATACGAGAGTAATGGAAACGAGAGGAGAAAAATCACTAATAGGTTATGTAATAACCGAACAAGCAAACTTCAAAAAAACAAAAGACACAAGAGTTAGAAGAGGACCGGAAATAGGGAGCGACCACTGTATGGTGACAACAGATATTCAGGGAGACGACGAGAAAGTAAGAAAAATAAACAGGGAGAACACGGTTAGAAAAGAGAAAATAAAAACGTACAAGCTAAAGGAAGAAGTAAGGGAAGAATGTATAAGACAAAGGAACAAGGAAACAAATGACATTGAAACGGAGTGGGAAAGGTTTAAAAGAATCATAAAAACAGCAGCAAAGAACGCTTGTAAGACCACAGACGAGATGGTGGAACCAAAAGGTGAAAAATGAAGTGAGCAAAAAGAAGGAGCTATGGAGAAGATACATACAGAAAAAGACAAACCAAAGCTATGAAGAGTACCAGAAACAAAGGAAAGTAGCGAAAGAAGAAATACAGAAGGCAAAGAAAGAAACATGGGAGGAGTTCGGAGCCAAATTAGAGGACAGCAGGAGTAATCAAAAACTTTTTTTCAAAGTGCTTAAAAACCCAGAATAAAATATGTACATAAAAAACAAGAATGGAGAAGTAATTACAGAAAAACAAGCAATAATTAGCAGGTGGAAAGAATACTACGAAAATCTACTGGGAATAGGAGTTGACAGTGTGAAGGTAAACAATGGAAATGATAAGAGGGAGCCAAAACAAAAAGAAGAGGAAAACGAAACAATAACAGAGGAAGAGTTCCAAGAGGCTATACACAGCCTAAAAGTGGGGAAAGCAGCAGGACACGATGAAATAACACCGGAAGAGATTAAAAGTATGGGACCGTTGGGACGAAGGTTACTGCTGAAAATATGTAGAATGGCATAGATGGGAAAAGTAATACCGAAGGACTGGGAAGTAGCGCTAATAGTTCCGATCTTCAAAAAGGGAAACAACAAAGAATGCCAAAATTACAGGGGTATTTCACTACTAATAGTCCAAGAGCCAGCAACAGATTTCTTACAGTATTTTTAACAAGTCTGTAACTGTTATGGAAGGTCCCTTTGAATATACTGAGAAGGGAACCCGTAGTCTGGCAAGCATGCGGTGGTGGTTTTAGCCCTCTTGCATCCTTGAAGGGCGGAAAAAATAATGTGTCAAAACTCACACAAAACCTGTGAATAATATGTTGGTAACACTGTAAGTCTATGTCAAATTCGAGGTTAGCAGGTTAAATTTTGCGTCAGTCTGTGTCAAAACTGATGGAAAACCTAACCTGGTAACCTCGAATTTGACAGACTTACAGTGCCACCAACTTATTATTCACACGTTTGAATTTCCACAGCCCGCTGAGGATCAGTTTTTTTGGATCTCTCGATATTTTACAGAAAATGGTTAAGTTTTAATATGCAACTTTATGTGAATCTGGGGTAAACTTACCACCCGTGAAAGCGTCTGTACAATTTTTTAACTTGCATAAGATAACATAGCAAAGAGCCAGACTTGCTATTATACTTTTTTCTTATTATTTTTTTCCATCGTTCAAGGATGCAAGGGGGCCAAAACCACCACCGCAGGCTTGCCAGACTACGAGTTCCCTTCTCAGTATATTCAAAGGGACCTTCCATAACAGTTATAGACTTGTTAAAAATACTGTAAGCAAACTCGTTGCTGGCTCTTGGCCTATGAATGTGCCGGGGAAGATCTATGAAAGGATTTTAGACACAAGAATAAGGAAAATAGTGGAGAAACAGCTCATAGACTCCCAAAGTGGATTCAGAGCAGGGCACAACACACAGGAACACATATTCACGATAAGACAGATAATGGAAAAAACATTAACATATAATAAAGAAGCTTACATCTGTTTTATTGATCTGGAGAAGGCCTTCGATAGCGTTCCTAGAGAGGACATATGGAAGAACCTACAGAAAAGAGGGGTAAAAGACGATCTATTGGAAGCAGTAAAATCTTTGTAGAATAAAACTAGAAATTATGTTAGAACACACAATGTAAACTCAGAGGAATTCATCACAACACAGGGAGTAAGACAAGGAGGGATAATGAGCCCTATATTGTTCCTAGTAGTCATGGATGAAGTAATCAAAGAGACAAAAGAAGAGGCAAAAGGAATAATGATAGGAAACTAGAACATAAAGAGAGTGGAAATAACAGAATGTGCCTTAGGAGACGATATCGCAGTATTTGCAAAATCAGAAAAAGACATGAACGAAAATATGAACAGATGGAATACAGCATTAGAAAAGAGGGGACTAAGAATAAACAGGGAGAAAACCAAAGTGATGGTGATAAGCGACCAAAACAAAACAGTGAATATACGTGTAAACGGTGAAAAACTTGAACAGGTAGAAACATTTAAATACTTAGGTACCATAATAGACAGTAAAGGAAAGGTGGAAGTGGATATTGACAATCGAATAAAATCGGCATCCAACATGTTCATGGCTCTAAAAAGATCCTTCATAAACAAAAGAGAGATTTCTATAAAAACAAAATTAACAGTGTACAGAACAATCTATACCCCAATATTAATATACGGAAGTGAATCGTGGGTGATAAACAAGAGTAACAATTCCAAAGTACAAGCCTCGGAGATGATATATCTTAGGAGAGTGTTAGGAGTAACAAGATTGGATAGGATTAGAAACGAAGAAATGAGAGAGAGACTATCAGTAGAACCAATACAAAAGAAAATTGAAGAAGGGCAATTAAGATGGTTTGGATACATATGCCGAATGGAGAATAGAAAACAAACTAAGAAAGTGTGGGAAGTAAGGGCAGAGGGAAAGAGAAAGAGAGGAAGGCCAAAAGAAACATGGAACCAGGCAATTGGAAAAATAATAAAAAGGAAGGGCAAAACATGCAACCAGGCAAAAGACCTCACGGAAGACAGAAAAGAGTGGAGAAAATTTTGCAAGTATTTATTAGGCAAGAAACCTCGACACCCAATGGGTATGAAGAGGAAGGATTAAGTAAGTAAGTAAGTAAGTAAGTAAACACTGACTTGTTTTCCTTCTGTTTTAAAGGTTACAAACGTACCTATTATTAACCGATAGTAAGTGAACATTATTAGCCCTGAGTAAAACTAACTAGCAATTAACAAATTTTATTAGTTGGTAACAATTACTAAATTTTAACATTTCGAAGTCTGGTAACGAGACTGAAAGATGCTTTAATGTTGATTAGGTGTATCTACCAAATCCTGACATTTCCGTGATATTGCTATAAGACATATCGAGTCAACTCTGCAGAAAATCTTATTTCCAAATTCTAGAAGTCCAAATAATAATTCATGTAATCACTGCATACCAAGCACTTAGTTGATGAGATGTTTTGTCGGACTTTTTCCACTCTTGGCTGTTTATCACACGATATTCAGAGAACAACAATTAATTGATTTTTTAATCATGGCTCCGCTAAAGGAGTAAGCCCTGAGAGAAAACTGAGGTCCTCTATGATCGAGAACTGGGCAATTGGGCCAGTGTCGCAGTCCTCATAAAATAGGTAAATATAATATTGTTAATAATATCATTAGATTTGCCTCGGAAACAATGTAACAAAAAAGAATTCTGGTAATTGAACTGTTCAATGACTTCACAAAAAATAAGCAGAAGTAATAATGAGTGATCCAATTCTAAGTAGTAATTAGACTAAGAATAGCAAATAGGTTTCAAAAAACTACATCGTCAGGGTCTTGTTTAACTTAATTCAATGTTACGATTTAATATGATAAGTGCTACTATAATTTTGGTAAATGCTCACATATTTGAAGTAACTTCAGGCATGCTAATCAGACTGTGTTAGTAAAAGGGTGGCGAAGCATCACAGAGAAAAAGTGCAGCTAGTTTGTATTCACAGCGACATGCTAGGCTGGTGGTCAATGAAGTTACGGGTTGGGGGCTGGTTTACACATCACTCTTAGAAAGTGTTTGATTTTTTCCCTGTCTCAAATTTTGAAGGGGTTAAATATGATTGACATAAGTCAAAGTAATGACATCTTTCGAAATAACTATCTACCCCAATATGTCGTTTCCGCGAATCCTCCCTTTGTCGAGGCCAAACATTATCACATTGGGGAAATGTGACCGGTCATCCGATTTGTAAAGCGATAACCTAGTTTCCAATGAATGGCTTGTGCCGTAAATGACATTTTTCTCTGTAGCAAAAATCTGACGCCCAACTATGGGATTTTGTTCTGTGTATTTATTTTAGCGATCAGTTACGTGTTTCGTTTCTTATTGTGTCGATAACTCTTAATATGTAAACGAAGTATAGTTTTCCCCGGAATTTTGCAGCGTTTGGCAATAAAAAGTTACATTTTATTAGCAAACAACCCATCTGGGCGCCATCGAGAATTCATATTTCACCGTCGTATAAAACCATTTTCGCGCCAGATGCACTGTCGGGATTCGAATTTGTCATGTATGATCTGATTTCACACTCTATTCCTGCTTGTCGGCCGTATTATGTACCTATAAAAGCATTACATAGTCTAATCGTCTTACTTTTTTGTTCTTTTATACTAGTTATTATATCTGTCCTCCATATAATTTCCACCGCTTCACCTTCGTTGCGAGGAAAGTCGTTCCACTCTAAACTTAAACTCGTCGTATTTACCTCATTTTGCAGTTTGGAGGTGGGGAAAATGTTTTCGGTCACCATTTGCTTTTTTTTTTTGGAAATTCGGAGATTCTGATGTTTGCTTCCAAAACTACAGGACGTGTTTGTATGGGACTTTTTTTAGTGTTAACGCTACGTGCGGATTTCTTCCGACGAAACCGTCACCGTAGAAGCAGTAGTTGGATCGCCGCAGGCTCCTCATGACTTTGGGGTATGGTAGCTTTTTAGAGCAAACTACCAGCTGGCTACCAAAGATCTGAGGTAGGACCTGTTTATAACTATTTATTTTCAGACCTTTTTTCTTTTCGTTGACGTTTCTTGTCTCCCCGCTTCTCTATTACTTCTCCCGTTGTGAATTCGTCATATGGTTGATGTGGTTGCAATCGCACCTAACCTATTCCATATATCTAAGCGAGGGCAGCATTCGCCGCCGAAGAGAGAGCCCGTAGACGCTCGTAATCAAAGTAGGCGTTAAGTAAAAAATTTGAAGGTGAGATCGAATTTTTTCAATAACCATTATTACTTAATTCAGCATTTCCAAATTTAATTTCTACTTAATTAGAGAATTAAGCACGCAGCAGTATTTATTTTATCGCCCTCTGTTTACCTGTTTATCTGATCAATCCAAAGGTTTCAATCCACCTGTTTGATGTCAGAGATGGAGTCTGCTTTAATTAAATGTAGCTTTTAATAGCTTAACGCCATTAATTCAGATGAACGTCGAAATTGGTGATTTATTAAGCCGAATAAAATTGTTTTGGTAAAATAAACTACGTTTCACACCTTCTACGTTTTACAGAAGCAATAAGACTGTACTAAGGAGATGTACACAAAGAATCATTGAAAATGAACAGGGCTATGCAACCAACATTACAGTAGTTGATTACGTTTTCTGAATTCCTCTTGTCTCTAAAGTAGAATCGTGTTGTTCTAACTCTCTACCCATCGTAATAATAAAATAACGTTGCACGCAATTGCAAAAACGTCGGTTAAGTCAATTTGAAATGCATAACCCTGTTCATTTTCAATGATCTCAATTGTACTCGTAACTTGCTATGACGGCTGTATACAGATTGCGGCAGGCAACTAGGACCATAGCAAAAGCAAGGGGATCTTACATGTGGCCGTAATTGTGTTTAAACAAACGAACAATCAATGTACGATAGCGGTAGGTCGTTAGGATCATTATAAATACAAGGTATATATTCGATTTTTAAATTTTTTAAATACAACTACGGCCACATGTAAGGTCCCCTTGCTTTAGCTATGGTCGTAGTTGCCTGCCGCAATCTGTATAAAAGTGACCCCAATGCCGGGGATAGCCGTCGCAGCGCTGTCGACAGCGTGTACTATCTTCGGTAATTTTTGTTCGTTTTCACTACCTTTCGAAAGTTGAAAGCGAGCTAAATTAACCTGTAATCGCGGTTAATAGTATATTACATACCGAGGTGGAAAGTGTTTCATTCCTGTCGAGAGATTAAGTAGTTAACCGAGACGCGTAACGTCGAGGTCAACTTTATCTCGAGACAGGAATGAAACTTTTCAGCGTGGTATGTATACTATTTTATTTCCAACAACTTTATTCTAAACAATAATTGGAAAAATGATTATATTTTGATACGAGAGGTTGTGACGCGCATGAATGGATGAAAACGAGATTCCCAGTGTCCCTACCTACACAGCGGTCGGCAATTGATTCATTTCCAACCTCTGCGATGGTAATCACTTTTCCGACCGGTTGGAAAGTTACAAGTTGGGAATAACTCATTTTTCAACTTTTTAAAAGTGAGTAATTCTCTTGTCATCAATTAAATGTCAAACAGTTTGAAACTGATCGTAGAGTCGCGAGTTTGATTCCCGGTCCCGGTGAGGTTTTCAAAAATAAAAAAAATGCAGATGAAAGCCTCTACAGAATGCCATCATTCGCAAGTGATGTAAAGCCGTGGGTCCCATGCTACTACGATGTGTAGCATGTAAAAGATCCCTTGCTAGGGTTGGAACTCCTTAGTCTCGGCAAAATTCTAAGTAGAACTTTGACCATATGACCATAGCAGTCGGTGTCTAAGGTACCTGGTACTCTGCATGCCTAGAGCTTGTCCATTAACAAACAAACAAACAAACAAACAGTTTGAAATCTCGGTAGTCCGAGAATTTCAATCTCTAGTGGTTGAAATGCAACTTCAACCACCGGAATCAATGTCAAAATGACTGATTTCAATGTCATGAGTAGAAAATAGTATATTATGGGACAAGTGGTTGAAATAAAATTTCAACGTTGAGAGTGTTTTTTTTCAACGAGCGAAGCGAGTTGAAAAAAGTAACTCGAGACGTTGAAATTTTATCAGCCACGAGTTACATATACTATTTTTTCTACGAATTTTCACTCATTTTAACAAATTAATGCACTTTAGAAAAAATTAAACATAAAGTGACATTTCTCTTGTCATCAATTGAATGTCAAACAGTTTGAAATCCCGGTAGTCCGAGTATTTCAATCTCTAGTGGTTGAAATGCAACTTCAACCACCGGAATCAATGTCAAAACGACTGAAATTAAACATAAAGTGACATTTCACTTGTCATCAATTGAATGTCAAACAGTTTGAAATCCCGGTAGTCCGAGTATTTCAATCTCTAGTGGTTGAAATGCAACTTCAACCACCGGAATCAATGTCAAAACGACTGATTTCAATGTCATGAGTAGAAAAAAGTCATTTTACGTTGGTTAATCAAATGGAGTGTATTTCAAGTGTGTTATTCATTGTTAAAACATGGTCCGAATTTCCAGTTACACTCACCAAATTTTGACATTGACAGTTCACGAGTTTTGTGAATGGATAATATTACACGACGACCGCCATATTTGTCAACTTTTAGCGGTCCGCTTCGAAACGCGAGTTATTTCTCCTTCTTGGCAGTAAGAAAGAAATACATCAATTTAAAGCAAGCCATTGTGCTGTGATTATTGATTCTGGATGTTAAACTAGAATTGGTTCTTTATATTTGCGTATTTGCGTATTCCATTAATTGAAGAGCTCAGTTGGGATTTTAGTGCAGCATTTCACGTAAAAGTTACTTTTGAGTCTTGAGATTTCTCGTCGTCTGATCCAATTGTATTACCGCATTTTATATTCTACTAGCAGAAAATCCCGTTCTTCATGCGGAATATTGTGTTATTTTTTAGAAACACTGAAATATTTTCCTTATGTCACTAACTGAATTGTGTATGTGTATCCCAGGGGGTTGGGGTATGACTTTGTGATTTATCGATTCTTTCTTTATCCGAATTTTGAAACTTATAACTGTGCTACATTTTAAGTTTGTATATGACTACTAGGGATGTTCCGAATATACAAAAATTCGTATTTGAGAATACGGATACCGAATACAAATACTCTTATGAATATTCGCGAATACGAATACGAATACGAATACATGACCTTGACTGAATAATATCAACATCAACATCGTTTTTGTACGCGCTGCAAATTTTAGAAATAGTATGGAAAATAGTTTTGTTTTTTATTTAATGTTATAGAATGGTTAATATTTTAAAAAATGTTTTATTTAATGTATGAATACCTGTTTTATATTTTTAT
The DNA here is from genome assembly GCA_940337035.1 of Agriotes lineatus. Taxonomy (NCBI): domain Eukaryota; kingdom Metazoa; phylum Arthropoda; class Insecta; order Coleoptera; family Elateridae; genus Agriotes; species Agriotes lineatus. The sequence continues at coordinate 58,145 of CALNHX010008174.1, forward strand.
TAACATTCTTATCTATATTTCTATAATTTTAATGTCAAATACTCGTATAATATTCGTGTTAATTTTGGCGAATACGATTACGAATACAAATATTGAAAATATAGCGAATACTCGCGAATACGAATACGAATACGAGTATTCGGAACATCCCTAATGACTACTATAATTTGTTACCTCTAGGGTAACATTTTACGTTTTTTGTATTTTTTTAATTAGGACCCCTTGTAACTGTGTCAAATTTCAAGACTCTACATCGCTTGGAAGTGGCTAGAAATTTTGGACATACATTCAGTTTTATATACAGGGTGTTAGTAAATAAGTGCGACAAAATTAAGGGGGTGATTCTGCATGGAAAAATAATGATATTTTGTTATATAAATGTATATTCGCAAATGCTTCGTTTCCGAGCCACAGTTATTTAAAGTTTTTCTTAAAAATTGATAATTTTTTTATTGCTCTAAAACCGGTCAAGATATGCAAATGAAGTTTAGTGGGTTTTAAGAGGTACTTATAGCGCATTCTTTGATATGCAATTAAGAATTTTATATTCATCATTGGCGCGCATACGGGTAATGATCCCGAAATTGTTATAGAAAAAAATGGTACGCCACTGAGATATTTCAAAATAACAATTATTTTTGAATTTCTCGTTCAATTTGTGACAAAAAAGCTTTCTTGTCATTTTTTTGTAGGTAGCGCCATTTTTATGCAAAAAATAAGACATCGGGATCATTACCCGTATGCGCGCCAATGATGAATATAAAATTCTTAATTGCATATCAAAGAATGCGCTATAAGTACCTCTTAAAACACACTAAACTTCATTTGCATATCTTGACCGGTTTCAGAGCAATAAAAAAATTATCAATTTTTAAGAAAAATTTTAACTAACTGTGGCTCGGAAACGAAGCATTTGCGAATATACGTTTATATAACAAAATATCATTATTTTTCCATGCAGAATCACCCCCTCACTTTTGTCGCACTTATTTACTAACACCCTGTACATATAGTATTGATAAATAGTCCTGTCAAATTTAATTTTTCCTTTGGATTATTAAACTGAAAAATCGGTAGTACTTTGATTTGCTAATATAAGGTAGGTATTCGTAGAACAATTTGAAGTTACGCCACTTTTTTGCCTTCCAGTAAACTGTGACATTGTTTAGTTAATTTTTATTAATTTCTAAACATAAACACAATGTAAACAATATACTTACCCAAAAAGGAGGACAAACGGCTCTAACCTACGGCTTGTAAGAAGTATTGGTTAAAACATCATTACTTGTACGAATTGGGGATATCCCATGGATAGCTATAATGGCGGACTGCTCATAAGGTTATATTTGGACAGAAGTACGTATAGTAAAAGAACTTTTAAATAATATACGTGGAAACGACTTCGCTACATCTTCCTTGAAACGTCTTAAAGAGATAATATCCTTCTGCATTTGCCAAAATATAAAGCGCTCCCGTGTAAGAGTATTTCCAAAAGTTATCTATAAGTACTGCGATAACCTCGAAGAATCTCTTAAAGACAATGCACCATCTCACTTCATTAATTATGGCGAGGCTAATCTCACCGGCTGCTTCGCTCGTAAAAACTGATTGTCAAAAGAATAGCTAAATTCCCAGAGATAGTTACTACCGCTGTAGATCAGCCACTTCTCTTATATTTGCCTGCCCAGGTGATGGATCCTTCTGTGTATGTTGTCTACTATAGACCATAGGTGGAGCAACCATACGCTAGAATTTTGGACTATCCACATGGTTTGATTTACGTTGTTTCGAAGATTGGCAGAAAATTATAATATGTCATTTTGACAAAGAAAAGAACCTTCTTTCCTATTGCTACCCTTCAATTTAATACGACCCCTGGACGCAGCATATTTTAGATCAGTTCAAGAAAGTTCTGATAAAAATATTAGACAGTTCTATCGCCGTTACCTCCTCAAGATCTACAGGAAGGAGAGAACCCCACAATTGAATCTGTGGTGGCCTTGTCAGCACCATCGCTTGATGATGATCAACTTGAAAAGCGAACTTTACGTGAGAAAATCTTTTGACACCGGTAAAAGTAATACATGATTTGAGACTGTAAGCCGGAGTGAAGAAGAAGAAGAAGGAGGAGGAAAAAGCGTTCGAATCAAGACCAGGTTATTACACAATTATACAATACTGTTTATTTTGTGAGATTGGTGCTCGTATAAATTATGGATTTGAACATAATTAATATATGTAATATGTCTTCAGCGCACATGGACTTGGCGAATCTGACAAAGAGAAAGTAAACACTGCGCCACCTCACCCAATTTCACCAGGAGATAATTCAAGTGGCAGCAGATTCAAACAAGCATACATTCACCATGTTCAACTAGTCCACAACAACTTGAGCCAGGGCTCTACTAGCAGAAGGCTTCCAGTACTCCTGAGGACCGGAACCTCTCGCCGAGTCAATATTCGTTAATGAACACTTTTAAACGTGCACTCCCTTCTTTGTCGAGCCGATATTTGGCGACGAAATCACCTAGCAAGCCGTCCGGGGCTCCAAAGTCAACGTGTTGTAACGCCTGATCACGTCTTCATCGGCCTACTTTCGGCTTAACTATTTCTGAACCTAAACAAAGATTAAACTTACGGGCTTAAAAAGCCTCTCCGTAGTTTTGAAGGCCCTCCAGTCACCTACGAGATCGCCGATAGCTTAACCTCAGGCGCCGAGATAAAACCGTGAAACCTCGGCCCTTCAATTATTTTCCGTACGAAACTCACCTTAAGTGGTCGCACGGCCCCCAACGCAGTTGAAATCCTGGAAGTTGTGGCCTGGCTAAAAAATACACTGTCGAATTGCTCCTGTAGAAATGTGGTTCTACAGGCAAGGGCGTATCCAGGGGAAGGCAAGGGAGGGCAAGGGTGGATAAAATTTTAAAATACATAGAAAAAAATATAACGAAATCGAAGAACAATGTGTAGCCTTTGTAGAGCATGAAGGACTTAATTTCATAAGTAATTCCAAAGCCATTGAAGATTTTGTGACAAACTTAAAACACTTGACCCTGAGGAGTGCTTGGGGTTAGGCTTCGACGGATGTTCCACCATGTCTAGGAAAGAAAGGGGTCTGCAGGCGCTTCTGAGGCAAAAGCACAAAAAAGACTTGTACTTCCATTGCTCCTCGCACAAGCTAAAACTTCTCGTGAACGACTTAAACGTTATCCCAGAAATTCGACCTGTGATGGAACTTATCAAGAAGGTAATCATATTTTTTTGCGAGTCCGTTTTACAACGCAAGCTTATTGTTAACATTCCTAAATTATGTGAAACAAGATGATCAGAGAAGTACACGAACATCCCTGTTTTTAAGGGTCACTTCATTGATATTGTTGATGCAGTAAAGACATTAGCTGAACAGGGAAATGAAGCAACAAGAAAAAATGCATATCAAATGCATGCAGTGGCATGCATATCTTAATTTGTTGTGTCAGTAGCATTAATTGCGAAGTATTCCGCTATACTGCAATTCGTAGCAAATACACTTCAATTGAAAATACTTAACATAATCAAAGGCAACCAGCACATTGAAACTACTCTCGACGTGCTAAGAGATCATCGGAAAGATACGGAGAATGTCACTGCTGCCGTTTTGAAAGAATCAGGCGCCATTGCAAAGCATTTGAATGTTGATATAACCGACACTCTCGTTACTGGTCGACAAAAGTATAGAAGCAACCCTTCAGCCGAAAATCCATCTGACTTTTGGAGGTCTCTAATAATTCCTTACTTGGATTCCATGATATAATCTTTAGAAGTCAGATTTTCTGCGGACAAATTGCCTGCATTTTTATTGACACTTTCTATCCGAGTAACATGAGAGATGTTTCTTTGGAGGAATGGAATGAAAGTACGTCTTGTACCTACAACTTTTTACAATTTGGAAAGGCGCTATTGATATTGCTTTCACAACCCTGCACAACAAGTACTATAGAGCGTTCATTTAGCTCCCTTGCCAAATAAGAACATCGCTAAGAAGCACTATTGGTGCAAATGGGTTTGCCATGCTAAGTATTATCGTCACTGTGTTTTCGCAAACAAGGAGCAATTAGTGGAAGCTGTAGTTTGAAGAAAATATACATCTAATCCTCGCAAACTATTGTTCAAAAACTATTTTTTTAAATGAATGATGTTTGTTGACTGTTCTTCTTTTTGTTAATTGTGTATTATTGCATGGCATCTCCTCCCCCCCCCCCCTTCCCATAGACCCCCCTCTCCTATGAAAGAGGTTGAATTCAGAAAGTTGCCCCCCTTCCGTTTTGAGCTGGATACGCCCCTGTCTACAGGCATAGGCGCCGACTTCGTAAAATTCCATGTGGGGCTATTGGATATTCACCGGGGAGTTGGGGGGCGGGGGGTACGGAGCATTCTCCCCAGCAGGGGGGTCCGGGGGCCCTCCCCCGGAAAATTTTGAAAAATATAAATAGGTATGCTAAACAGATTTATTCACAAACACATTATAACAAGAGATCAATAAAAAACCAATTAGGGTAGGCTGTGATATGTGTTATATGTTTGGCAGTACTGATGCGTATTGTCAGTCTATGTCAAATTCGAGATTTGCAGGTTAAGTTTTAAGTCAGTCTGTGTCAAATAACAAACAAAACTTAACCTACTAATCTCGAATTTGACATGGAGTGGCATTACACTTCAGTACTGCCAAACATATAACACATATCACAGCCTACCCTAATTGGTTTTTTTATTGATCTCTTGTTACAAACAACTTAAATATTTCTCTGTGAAAGCAAAAACACATTCTACTTCATAAAATATAAAAATAAACTAGACAAAAGACAACTCCAACTATCAACAAAGTTACTCCATAAAAAATGTATTTTGAATTTAAACACAGGAATATTATGTGGGGCCCAGCCCCATGTTTATCATTTCATGTGGGGCCTGGGTCTGGCGGCCCCCATTAACTCGGCGCCTATGTCTACAGGCACACATAAATCCAAAAGAAGATCATTTTTGCACTGTAAATTTCTTGTCAGTCATTAACAGTTTATTTACAGAATTTTCTGGGGAATTCCAGAGCTGCTAACTGCAATCTTGACGTAGATCGTCTGCGTGCGTTATTACCAGTGACACCAACCAGTTTTGGAACGGTGTGCGTAGAGTTGGCTATCGACGAGACGTACTGGATTCCAGCATCCAGAAATTAAATCTACTCGTAAATACCTTTATTTGTTTACATTTTGTTTATAAGCCGTTCACGATATTTTTGGGTCAGGTGAGGCTATGACCATCTAGTAATTTTGTTGGCAGAATCTCTGTTGCAACTAAACTCCCTCATGGAAATTGACACTTTTTGTGTTTTTGTGTTAGGTTAGGTTGTTTATAGGTTATATTTTCTGAATAGGTACATTGTTGCCAGATATTCTCTAGTCTCCACATCGACTCGCATTCTTTTAAATTTGGTCTGTCCTTTTTAAATTGGAAGTAGCATCGTTTAATGGAAATTTTTTGTTGTAACAAAATTATTTTGGGCATTTTGACTTTTCCTTTGACGGAAATTAAAATTATTTTTACACTTGATAAATCATTTATTTTCTTACAAATATTAAAATAATAAATCTGGCAATGTGGTGGCAAGAAAATGTCGAACAGACTCTGTCAAAAAACAAAAGTTGCATCCGCTACATCATCGAATCAGTTAGTCCAACATGAAAAGAAAAAATCATAGCCAACTATGTCACAAAAAGGTCGTGAACGGCTTATATGCATTTCTTCTATAATACGCAATTATGTTTAATAACTAATTATATGTAATAGTTGTTAATAAACACATTTATTCAATTTTCTCTTAATCTAATTAAGC
>CALNHX010008175.1:0-64004 GCA_940337035.1 Agriotes lineatus
ATGCACACGTTCTATAAAAGTAGCTCGATATTTCTGAAATTTTGCATGCAACCAGAGCTGGGCAGTAATTAATTACTTTTTAATTAAATTACTACTTAAATTCCTTTTTGTGTATTTGCCTTGAAATTGAATTACTTTTCAAAATGCGGTAATTGTAATTGGGAATTGCCATTTTTGTTAAAAAGTACTTGAAAATTACTTTTTGAAAGTAATTAATTACTACATTCAATTACTCAATTACTTTTGTGTAATTAAATTACTCTAAAGTATTTAAATTACTTTACAAGTATTTGAATTACCTGTGGTAATTGAAATTACTCGAGGTAATTGAATTACTTTGTGGTATTTCAATTACTGAATTACTGACCTCGATTGGGTGCCAAATCTCCACAACGCAAAAAAATAAGAGAAGTTACATATTAAGCAAATCCAATAGGGTATTCCCCTGGCAATAGAAGCCTAATTTATCTGGCGAGTCGAAATCAGCAACTACCGCATTTTCTACGACGCGTCACAAGCAGTGTTGCTAGATTTGGGAACAAGTTCCTAATTCTAGGGGATCTGAAAAGACTGTTAACGACAAACTTTAGTAAAATGTGATTAGCTACTTTTCTAGGGTTTTTACGTACCATTTCGAGAGAATATTATTGAATCAATTTAATTCTGTTGAAGGCATCGAACTTTAATAGTGGTTTATTGTTTGTTTTTAACTCGGTAATCTGATCGCGGATACTATGTGTCAGATTTGCCCCTGAAAATTCCCTTATCATCGCTTCAGAAGGAATGATGTTTATGTCACGTATTTGCCATTATTAAAGAAATATCTGAATTTGCCATTAAAAAATTAATAAACAATGAAATAGAATGGGATTATCGACGTTAAATTCAATCCTTAGTGTGCATTACGGTTTAAAACGATCTAAAAAATGTTGCCGTGAATATAATTTGCCGCATATCTTGATGAAACTCGACACAAAAGAGACGTATGAACTATGAACAACCAAGTAGAAGTCAGGCCAGTAGTGGCAGTAGTTCAGAATCGTTGAGTATAGAAGTATAGAAGACGTTGACAAAATTCTTTCAGAACTGAATGATTAAAATTACATTTTGTTGAACATAGTGTACATAGTGTAATTCTTTCAAAACTGACTTATATAATTTTTTTAAAGACAGTGCAGTACGGTAAAAATTGGATTCTTATTTATTACCTAATGGTAAGTTACATATTTTTTAATTGCTTAAACCAGGGAACTGCGTATTAAGTATATAACCTAAAACTAAGTTAAAATTTTGAAATGATGTTTTCTGGTTTTTTGATGTTACTGGGTTTAGCTTTTTATGTACCACTTTTAACCCGCGTGAAGACAGCAACCAAAGATAGCAACCACTTTGCCGAAGATTCCCGAATCCCATAGAGTTAACACTAATGATAGAACAACGTGCAAACCAGATATTACTATAAATTGTTTGCATAATTTGACTAAGATAATCTCTGAAACTTCTTTGTGGCGTGAATTCATAATTCATTTTCTTATATGGGTATTTCGCCACTCTGCAAATTAAAATATTAAATAACGAAAATATTAACAACGAACAACGTTTCGAGGGACAATCTGCCCTCGTTATCAACGAATAACAATTAAAACTAACAAGAACTTATCTTTTTTTCACTGGAAGAAAAAACGACCAACCTCCAATGAATTTTCTGACATTGACGTTTGTTGATATCTGTACCTACTTGATCTCATCTTTAAGAATCGATAGCCAACTATTGTCTAAAAATATTGAGAAAGACGACACGCATTTTTCTTCGTTAAGTAAAATGTATGCCGTTTCCTTAATTTTTCGCCTTGTTGACATCGATTCTTTAGACAAGATCTTTGTGTTGTCCCATTGTATTTTATGGTTTTCATCCCAAGCATGTTCTGCCAGCTTAGACTTATTGAATTGATACGTTTTCAACATATTTTTATGTTCTTTAACTCTTACTGCTAAAGGCCTGGATGTTTCACCGATATAATATTTCCCGCATTCACAGGGAATACTATATATACAATTCCTTGAATGCTGTTCTTCGTTGAACGGTTTAGTTTTTGTAAGAACTGACCGTAAAGTATTCATCGTTTTGAATACCGTCCTAACATTGAATCTATTTCCAATTCGTCTAATTTTGTCAGATATGCCTGGAATATATGGTATAGTAAGAGTATTATATTTTTGAGTGTCATTCCTTTGTATGTGTGTGGCATTGCTTCGTGTATTGAAAATGTTCCGAACAAGAGTCTCTGGATAGCCATTATCTTGTAAAACATTAATAATAAATTCTTTCTCTTTTTTGAAAATTGTATCATTAGAGCAAACAACTTTGGCTCTGTCGTAAAGACTTTTTACAATGCCTGTCTTTATGTTTTTGTGATGGTTAGAATTAAAATGTAAGTACCTATTAGTATTGGTTTTCTTACGGTATACTGATGTTTCAAAAGTATTTATTGTGCGTGTGATTAGTGTATCAAGAAAGGGTAACTGATTGTTTTGCTCTGTTTCTAATGTGAATTTGATGGAGGTTTCTTTACTGTTAATATGTTCAAGAAATTTGTCCACCTCATCCATATCATGAGGCCAAATTGCAAAAACATCATCGACATATCTCCACCAAACTACTGGTTTGTTGGTGTACGTGTAGACATGTTGTTGTTCAAAGTCTTCCATAAAAATGTTACTAACAATGGGAGATAAAGGTGAACCCATTGCCATCCCGAAATCTTGTTGGTAAAATTCATTGTTTAGTTGAAAATATGTCGTTTTAATCAGTGGCGGTGCAAGAGCACCTTGGGCCCCTAAGCAAATATAAAAATGCCTCCCCCCCCCTTGTAAAAAAATTTATATTCTTAATGAATTGTATATTTATAATTATCGTATATAAAGTAAACGTTTTAAATAACGCCCTGTTATAACCAACAGAAATAGAGTAGTAAATGCCTACCATTTAACACATTTTATAAGTAACATATCTAACAAAATATCAATTAAAAATATAAAACTAAATAACATCTTCAAGTTGGTATAGGCACAAATACAAAGAAAACTGATGGATAAATATCTACCTAGGTAACACTAGTAAAATAGAATAATATTCAGGTAAAATCCTAAGAACCCACGTCAATATAGGTAACAAATACTTAGTATTTATTTGTATGATTACTACCTGTAATACGCCGTAAAAATATATTGATCAGAAATAAAAATGTATCTTTCTGGCCTTTTTGACAGCAAATTGTTCCACAAGATTTTTATGTCCATCGTAGACGATGATTTTGCCCAATTAACAAAACCGAAGGGTCATGTAGCCTATCTTGACTGGTCGAATTTCGTAAATAATGTTTTATTTTTTTCAACTTGCTAAATGATCTTTCTATTGTGGCTAATGTTACAGGTAGAGTCAAGAATAACACCAATGCAGTAATAATCTCGCCAAAATTGCTTTCGAGAATACTATATTTCTGTAGAAATAAACTTGTCAAATCTGGAACACTCTTTTAGTAAGGAGATAGCGTTCACAAACTTTTATTATTGAGTACATCAGAATAATTTTTCTGAAGCAAATCACATCGAACCTGTTCAGCTTCTTGCATTCTTAAAACGTTTTTCGGTTCTAAAAATTCAAAAATGTTTGTTAGTTTTTCAACGCTCTCAAATCAAGGCTAATCACTGATGACGTGATGACTGATAACTGAGAGTGGAGACTGAGGTTGCAGTGCTATCAATCTACACCCAAATAAAGTAGAAGATATCAAAATATTTAATAAGCGAATACAGAACTTACCGGGCCCCCCAAAGGGCCCTCTAAGGGCCCGGGCCCATAAGCAACGCTTATTCCCGCTTATGCATATCACCGCCGCTGGTTTTAATGCATAGTGTTAAGAGTTCCATAATGGTACCAACGTTTAATGTTGTTCGTGTATGTAATGTGTTATCGTTTTGTAGCTTATGTTTAATGATGTTGAGTGTTTTGTCTACTGGAACATTAGTGAAGAGACTAACTACATCGAAACTAACCATTAAGTGTTGTGTGTTTATGTTTGCTTCTTTAACAATTAAAATTCTACCTGCAGACAAAGGCAACGCCACAGTAGTACTTGACACAACCACATACAACGAAAAACTTTTAACACTAATTAGTGAGGGACAATACACTAAACTAAATAGAGATCCAACACATACAATAGAAACAAAAATATACAGAACACTTTACAAACACAGAGAACAATTTACAGATTTTGTAAGACGTACGCTAACACCACACTACAGTAAACCACCACATTTTTATGGATTACCAAAGATACACAAACCAAATGTACCACTTAGGCCAATAGTTAGTTCTATAGGTTCTCCTTGTCACAGTTTAGCTAAATATTTACTTAAGATACTGACTCCTATATCAGGAAATACAGACACGTATATAAAGAACACGCCCCATTTCCTTGAAAAACTTAAAGAAGCAAACATAAACACACAACACTTAATGGTTAGTTTCGATGTAGTTAGTCTCTTCACTAATGTTCCAGTAGACAAAACACTCAACATCATTAAACATAAGCTACAAAACGATAACACATTACATACACGAACAACATTAAACGTTGGTACCATTATGGAACTCTTAACACTATGCATTAAAACGACATATTTTCAACTAAACAATGAATTTTACCAACAAGATTTCGGGATGGCAATGGGTTCACCTTTATCTCCCATTGTTAGTAACATTTTTATGGAAGACTTTGAACAACAACATGTCTACACGTACACCAACAAACCAGTAGTTTGGTGGAGATATGTCGATGATGTTTTTGCAATTTGGCCTCATGATATGGATGAGGTGGACAAATTTCTTGAACATATTAACAGTAAAGAAACCTCCATCAAATTCACATTAGAAACAGAGCAAAACAATCAGTTACCCTTTCTTGATACACTAATCACACGCACAATAAATACTTTTGAAACATCAGTATACCGTAAGAAAACCAATACTAATAGGTACTTACATTTTAATTCTAACCATCACAAAAACATAAAGACAGGCGTTGTAAAAAGTCTTTACGACAGAGCCAAAGTTGTTTGCTCTAATGATACAATTTTCAAAAAAGAGAAAGAATTTATTATTAATGTTTTACAAGATAATGGCTATCCAGAGACTCTTGTTCGGAACATTTTCAATACACGAAGCAATGCCACACACATACAAAGGAATGACACTCAAAAATATAATACTCTTACTATACCATATATTCCAGGCATATCTGACAAAATTAGACGAATTGGAAATAGATTCAATGTTAGGACGGTATTCAAAACGATGAATACTTTACGGTCAGTTCTTACAAAAACTAAACCGTTCAACGAAGAACAGCATTCAAGGAATTGTATATATAGTATTCCCTGTGAATGCGGGAAATATTATATCGGTGAAACATCCAGGCCTTTAGCAGTAAGAGTTAAAGAACATAAAAATATGTTGAAAACGTATCAATTCAATAAGTCTAAGCTGGCAGAACATGCTTGGGATGAAAACCATAAAATACAATGGGACAACACAAAGATCTTGTCTAAAGAATCGATGTCAACAAGGCGAAAAATTAAGGAAACGGCATACATTTTACTTAACGAAGAAAAATGCGTGTCGTCTTTCTCAATATTTTTAGACAATAGTTGGCTATCGATTCTTAAAGATGAGATCAAGTAGGTACAGATATCAACAAACGTCAATGTCAGAAAATTCATTGGAGGTTGGTCGTTTTTTCTTCCAGTGAAAAAAAGATAAGTTCTTGTTAGTTTTAATTGTTATTCGTTGATAACGAGGGCAGATTGTCCCTCGAAACGTTGTTCGTTGTTAATATTTTCGTTATTTAATATTTTAATTTGCAGAGTGGCGACATACCCATATAAGAAAATGAATTATAATTTGACTAAGATTAGTTAAAATACAACCTATTCTAATTCTAACCCGGATATAGACTTCGTTTAATCTCACAGCGGATTTTTTTTTTCGAAAACGGAACTTTGTGCCAGGATGTAATTAGCGCTGAAAGTTATACTTAGTTATAGGCTTCAAAGCACCGTTATCAAAATTTCTGGCACTGCCGTCCTTGGGGGTTTAAACCGAACCCCAAAAATAAAAAATTAGTTTCTAACGAAAACGGAACTTTGTGCCAGGATGTAATTAGCACTAAAAGTTATACTTAGTTATAGGCTTTAAAGCACCGTTATCAAAATTTCTGGCACTGCCGTCCTAGAGGGTTTAAACCCACCCCAAAAATAAAAAATTGGTTTCTAACGAAAACGGAACTTTGTGCCAGGATGTAATTAGCGCTAAAAGTTATACTTAGTTATAGGCTTCAAAGCACCGTTATCAAAATTTCTGGCACTGCCGTCCTAGGGGGTTTAAACCCACCCCCAAAAATAAAAAATTGGTTTCTAACGAAAACGGAACTTTGTGCCAGGATGTAATTAGCGCTAAAAGTTATACTTAGTTATAGGCTTTAATTCACCGTTATCAAAATTTCTGGCACTGCCGTCCTAGGGGGTTTAAACCGACCCCCAAAAATAAAAAATTAGTTTCTAACGAAAACGGAACTTTGTGCCAGGATGTAATTAGCGCTAAAAGTTATACTTAGTTATAGGCTTCAAAGCACCGTTATCAAAATTTCTGGCACTGCCGTCCTAGGGGGTTTAAACCCACCCCCAAAATTAAAAAATTGGTTTCTAACGAAAACGGAACTTTGTGCCAGGATGTAATTAGCGCTAAAAGTTATACTTAGTTATAGGCTTCAAAGCACCGTTATCAAAATTTCTGGCACTGCCGTCCTTGGGGGTTTAAACCGACCCCCAAAAATAAAAAATTAGTTTATAACGAAAACGGAACTTTGTGCCAGGATGTAATTAGCACTAAAAGTTATACTTAGTTATAGGCTTTAAAGCACCGTTATCAAAATTTCTGGCACTGCCGTCCTAGAGGGTTTAAACCCACCCCAAAATTAAAAAATTGGTTTCTAACGAAAACGGAACTTTGTGCCAGGATGTAATTAGCGCTAAAAGTTATACTTAGTTATAGGCTTCAAAGCACCGTTATCAAAATTTCTGGCACTGCCGTCCTAGGGGGTTTAAACCCACCCCCAAAAATAAAAAATTGGTTTCTAACGAAAACGGAACTTTGTGCCAGGATGTAATTAGCGCTAAAAGTTATACTTAGTTATAGGCTTTAATTCACCGTTATCAAAATTTCTGGCACTGCCGTCCTAGGGGGTTTAAACCGACCCCCAAAAATAAAGAATTAGTTTCTAACGAAAACGGAACTTTGTGCCAGGATGTAATTAGCGCTAAATGTTATACTTAGTTATAGGCTTCAAAGCACCGTTATCAAAATTTCTGGCACTGCCGTCCTTGGGGGTTTAAACCGACCCCCAAAAATAAAAAATTAGTTTCTTACGAAAACGGAACTTTGTGCCAGGATGTAATTAGCACTAAAAGTTATACTTAGTTATAGGCTTCAAAGCACCGTTATCAAAATTTCTGGCACTGCCGTCCTAGAGGGTTTAAACCCACCCCCAAAAATAAAAAATTGGTTTCTAACGAAAACGGAACTTTGTGCCAGGATGTAATTAGCGCTAAAAGTTATACTTAGTTATAGGCTTCAAAGCACCGTTATCAAAATTTTTGGCACTGCCGTCCTAGGGGGTTTAAACCCACCCCCAAAAATAAAAAATTGGTTTCTAACGAAAACGGAACTTTGTGCCAGGATGTAATTAGCGCTAAAAGTTATACTTAGTTATAGGCTTCAATTCACCGTTATCAAAATTTCTGGCACTGCCGTCCTAGGGGGTTTAAACCGACCCCCAAAAATAAAAAATTAGTTTCTAACGAAAACGGAACTTTGTGCCAGGATGTAATTAGCGCTAAAAGTTGTACTTAGTTATAGGCTTCAAAGCACCGTTATCAAAATTTCTGGCACTGCCGTCCTTGGGGGTTTAAACCGACCCCAAAAATAAAGAATTAGTTTCTAACGAAAACGGAACTTTGTGCCAGGATGTAATTAGCGCTAAAAGTTATACTTAGTTATAGGCTTCAAAGCACCGTTATCAAAATTTCTGGCACTGCCGTCCTTGGGGGTTTAAACCGACCCCCAAAAATAAAAAATTAGTTTCTAACGAAAACGGAACTTTGTGCCAGGATGTAATTAGCACTAAAAGTTATACTTAGTTATAGGCTTTAAAGCACCGTTATCAAAATTTCTGGCACTGCCGTCCTAGAGGGTTTAAACCTACCCCCAAAAATAAAAAATTGGTTTCTAACGAAAACGGAACTTTGTGCCAGGATGTAATTAGCGCTAAAAGTTATACTTAGTTATAGGCTTCAAAGCACCGTTATCAAAATGTCTCGCACTGCCGTCCTAGGGGGTTTAAACCGACCCCCAAAAATAAAGAATTAGTTTCTAACGAAAACGGAACTTTGTGCCAGGATGTAATTAGCACTAAAAGTTATACTTAGTTATAGGCTTTAAAGCACCGTTATCAAAATTTCTGGCACTGCCGTCCTAGGGGGTTTAAACCCACCCCCAAAAATAAAAAATTGGTTTCTAGCGAAAACGGAACTTTGTGCCAGGATGTAATTAGCGCTAAAAGTTATACTTAGTTATAGGCTTCAAAGCACCGTTATCAAAATTTCTGGCACTGCCGTCCTTGGGGGTTTAAACCGACCCCCAAAAATAAAAAATTAGTTTCTAACGAAAACGGAACTTTGTGCCAGGATGTAATTAGCACTAAAAGTTATACTTAGTTATAGGCTTTAAAGCACCGTTATCAAAATTTCTGGCACTGCCGTCCTAGAGGGTTTAAACCCACCCCCAAAAATAAAAAATTGGTTTCTAACGAAAACGGAACTTTGTGCCAGGATGTAATTAGCGCTAAAAGTTATACTTAGTTATAGGCTTCAAAGCACCGTTATCAAAATTTTTGGCACTGCCGTCCTTGCGGGTTTAAACCCACCCCCAAAAATAAAAAATTGGTTTCTAACGAAAACGGAACTTTGTGCCAGGATGTAATTAGCGCTAAAAGTTATACTTAGTTATAGGCTTCAATTCACCGTTATCAAAATTTCTGACACTGCCGTCCTAGGGGGTTTAAACCGACCCCCAAAAATAAAAAATTAGTTTCTAACGAAAACGGAACTTTGTGCCAGGATGTAATTAGCGCTAAAAGTTGTACTTAGTTATAGGCTTTAAAGCACCGTTATCAAAATTTCTGGCACTGCCGTCCTTGGGGGTTTAAACCGACCCCCAAAAATAAAAAATTAGTTTCTAACGAAAACGGAACTTTGTGCCAGGATGTAATTAGCACTAAAAGTTATACTTAGTTATAGGCTTCAAAGCACCGTTATCAAAATTTTTGGCACTGCCGTCCTTGGGCGTTTAAACCGACCCCCAAAAATAAAAAAATTGGTTTCTAACGAAAACGGAACTTTGTGCCAGGATGTAATTAGCGCTAAAAGTTATACTTAGTTATAGGCTTCAATTCACCGTTATCAAAATTTCTGGCACTGCCGTCCTAGGGGGTTTAAACCGACCCCCAAAAATAAAAAATTAGTTTCTAACGAAAACGGAACTTTGTGCCAGGATGTAATTAGCGCTAAAAGTTGTACTTAGTTATAGGCTTCAAAGCACCGTTATCAAAATTTCTGGCACTGCCGTCCTTGGAGGTTTAAACCGACCCCAAAAATAAAAAATTAGTTTCTAACGAAAACGGAACTTTGTGCCAGGATGTAATTAGCACTAAAAGTTATACTTAGTTATAGGCTTTAAAGCACCGTTATCAAAATTTCTGGCACTGCCGTCCTAGAGGGTTTAAACCCACCCCCAAAAATAAAAAATTGGTTTCTAACGAAAACGGAACTTTGTGCCAGGATGTAATTAGCGCTAAAAGTTATACTTAGTTATAGGCTTCAAAGCACCGTTATCAAAATTTTTGGCACTGCCGTCCTTGGGGGTTTAAACCGACCCCCAAAAATAAAAAATTGGTTTCTAACGAAAACCGAACTTTGTGCCAGGATGTAATTAGCACTAAAAGTTATACTTAGTTATAGGCTTCAAAGCACCGTTATCAAAATTTCTGGCACTGCCGTCCTAGGGGGTTTAAACCCACCCCCAAAAATAAGAAATTGGTGTCTAACGAAAACGGAACTTTGTGTCAGGATGTAATTAGCGCTAAAAGTTATACTTAGTTATAGGCTTATCTGTTGGTTGAGGCACTTTGTCGCTACAAATTTTGCAAATAAATTCGCCACTGTATGTATTGTTCATATTTTTGAGTTCACACTTTTGATGAACCCGTCTCTTGCACTTGTCACATTGTACCCAATCTGTGGGATGGTCAAAGTCTCCTCCAAAGCAGTATGCGCAATTTGTAGGACCATCAGAAACGTCTACATTGGAATTTGTAATAGTTTTGCAATTTTCTTTTTGATTCATTGTCAATAAACAAAATTTACATAAAAATTCTCCACTATACGTTTTATTAACATTAGAGTTATCACACTGTTGGTGTATCCATTTCAGGCATACATCACATTGAACCCAATCCGTAATACTCGTACATATGAAATAACTTTTTAAACAGTACAAGCACGTAGTTGGTCCCGATAAGTCTGCAGTACTGTTAT
This sequence comes from Agriotes lineatus, assembly GCA_940337035.1. Taxonomy (NCBI): domain Eukaryota; kingdom Metazoa; phylum Arthropoda; class Insecta; order Coleoptera; family Elateridae; genus Agriotes; species Agriotes lineatus. The sequence goes on from CALNHX010008175.1 coordinate 10,714, forward strand.
TTTGTGCAAGTTTTGACTTCAAATAACGTCCATGAAAGTAAGTTTTATTAGATTTTTAATTTTCTTTTTCCATGTTTCCTGTGACTCAATTTCAGAAGAAACATTATGGTCGGTCTTTCTCAAAGAGAGGCAAGGTTTCTTAGGTCGTGTTGGTTTTATGTCATAATTTTCTAAATATTGTTTGGTTAAGCATTTATAGTTCTAGCCCTTTTTATCATTTCTTTAATAACATTTCTCAATCCACAGTTCTATCACTGGAAAAATCAGAAACCAATAAATATAAAAATAAAGCATTTCTGGACATTCTTCTTCGAAAATATTTAGCCTACTATCCTCTGTGGACTGCAGTGCGAGAAATTTTGATAACGGTGCTTTGAAGCCTATAACTAAGTATAACTTTTAGCGCTAATTACATCCTGGCACAAAGTTCCGTTTTCGTTAGAAACTAATTTTTTATTTTTGGGGGTTGGTTTAAACGCCCAAGGACGGCAGTGCCAGAAATTTTGATAACGGTGCTTTGAAGCCTATAACTAAGTATAGCTTTTAGCGCTAATTACATCCTGGCACAAAGTTCCGTTTTCGTTAGAAACCAATTTTTTATTTTTGGGGGTGGGTTTGAACCCCCAAAGACGGCAGTGCCAGAAATTTTGATAACGGTGCTTTAAAGCCTATAACTATGTATAACTTTTAGTGCTAATTACATTCTGGCACAAAGTTCCGTTTTCGTTAGAAACCAATTTTTTATTTTTGGGGGTGGGTTTAAACCCCCAAAGACGGCAGTGCCAGAAATTTTGATAACGGTGCTTTGAAGCCTATAACTAAGTATAACTTTTAGCGCTAATTACATCCTGGCACAAAGTTCCGTTTTCGTTAGAAACTAATTTTTTATTTTTGGGGGTCGGTTTAAACCCCCAAGGACGGCAGTGCCAGAAATTTTGATAACGGTGCTTTGAAGCCTATAACTAAGTATAACTTTTAGCGCAATTACATCCTGGCACAAAGTTCCGTTTTCGTTAGAAACCAATTTTTTATTTTTGGGGGTCGGTTTAAACGCCCAAGGACGGCAGTGCCAGAAATTTTGATAACGGTGCTTTGAAGCCTATAACTAAGTATAGCTTTTAGCGCTAATTACATCCTGGCACAAAGTTCCGTTTTCGTTAGAAACCAATTTTTTATTTTTGGGGGTGGGTTTAAACCCCCAAAGACGGCAGTGCCAGAAATTTTGATAACGGTGCTTTAAAGCCTATAACTATGTATAACTTTTAGTGCTAATTACATCCTGGCACAAAGTTCCGTTTTCGTTAGAAACCAATTTTTTATTTTTGGGGGTGGGTTTAAACCCCCAAAGACGGCAGTGCCAGAAATTTTGATAACGGTGCTTTGAAGCCTATAACTAAGTATAACTTTTAGCGCTAATTACATCCTGGCACAAAGTTCCGTTTTCGTTAGAAACTAATTTTTTATTTTTGGGGGTCGGTTTAAACCCCCAAGGACGGCAGTGCCAGAAATTTTGATAACGGTGCTTTGAAGCCTATAACTAAGTATAACTTTTAGCGCAATTACATCCTGGCACAAAGTTCCGTTTTCGTTAGAAACCAATTTTTTATTTTTGGGGGTCGGTTTAAACGCCCAAGGACGGCAGTGCCAGAAATTTTGATAACGGTGCTTTGAAGCCTATAACTAAGTATAGCTTTTAGCGCTAATTACATCCTGGCACAAAGTTTCGTTTTCGTTAGAAACCAATTTTTTATTTTTGGGGGTGGGTTTAAACCCCCAAAGACGGCAGTGCCAGAAATTTTGATAACGGTGCTTTAAAGCCTATAACTATGTATAACTTTTAGTGCTAATTACATCCTGGCACAAAGTTCCGTTTTCGTTAGAAACCAATTTTTTATTTTTGGGGGTGGGTTTAAACCCCCAAAGACGGCAGTGCCAGAAATTTTGATAACGGTGCTTTGAAGCCTATAACTAAGTATAACTTTTAGCGCTAATTACATCCTGGCACAAAGTTCCGTTTTCGTTAGAAACCAATTTTTTATTTTTGGGGGTGGGTTTAAACCCCCAAAGACGGCAGTGCCAGAAATTTTGATAACGGTGCTTTAAAGGCTATAACTAAGTATAACTTTTAGCGCTAATTACATCCTGGCACAAAGTTCCGTTTTCGTTAGAAACCAATTTTTTATTTTTGGGGGTGGGTTTAAACCCCCAAAGACGGCAGTGCCAGAAATTTTGATAACGGTGCTTTGAAGCCTATAACTAAGTATAACTTTTAGCGCTAATTACATCCTGGCACAAAGTTCCGTTTTCGAAAAAAAAAATCCGCTGTGAGATTAAACGAATTCTATATCCGGGTTAGAATTTAACCCCAATTTGTAAGTCGCTTTAATAAATTTTAAGCCGAAGGTTGTATTTTAACTAATCTTAGTCAAATTATGCAAACAATTTATAGTAATATCTGGTTTGCACGTTGTTCTATCATTAGTGTTAACTCTATGGGATTCGGGAATCTTCGGCAAAGTGGTTGCTATCTTTGGTTGCTGTCTTCACGCGGGTCCACTTTTAGCGGGTTTTTTCCTGCGTTTAGTGGTTTTTTACGAAAGAGAGTTGGCAACACTGCTTTGCAATACTTCGCAAAGTCGACAAATAAAGTCGCTTAATTTACTTTTTTATGGTGTGAAGTACCGGCTCGTTTGAAAATTTTGTTCGTGTTTGGTTATTTTTTTAAGTGAAATTATGAAACAGACGTTAGCTGGATCGGAAATAAGACTACCCAAAAAGGTTCTACTTTCCTTACAAAAAACATCTATTTTACAGATTTAGCGATAAAATCAGCTAATTTAAATTTTTGTTAACAACGTAAGTAAAAAATTTTGTCGTTTTTGACATTACACATAATTAAAATTATCTTTATTTAAAAATATCTTTTATGTTTCGCTAATTCATTGTTAGCTTCATCAGAAACATTGGTTTAAAATATAGGACAAAGCGACATTTTCTATAACAATCTGTAAAATATAGGTACATGTTAGTGTTTGGACTTGTGAAAGAATAAGTATCCTCAATTATGTCAATTTACCTGTCTTTTGTTTTCAAAAAGTTTTAGTAGTTGGAATGGTAACATCTTTTATTGTTGATACGATCTCGTTAGATAAAACATTCTTAGTTTTCATAGTTTGTAGCTGTTTTTGTATCTGCTGTACAAATTCTTATTGCAATCAGCGGTTTTCAACTAGGTTTATCAGTCACCTGTCAACTTTCAACAGTCCCCGATTAACACCAAATTGATATTTTGTTTTAAAATTTCAAGTTACCTAATACATCTTTTATAGCTATTTGTATTACTAGGGAGTAAAATGTATCATTTCCTCCCGCGGATGTAGTTTAATTCTTCAGCGTTAGCGAGAACAGTTATACAGGGTGTCCCTGAAAAGGAGGTCAATCCGTTAACCACATATTCCTTGAGCAAAATATGACGATTTAACTCAACTTACCTATATAAGTTGCTTAGTTTAGCCGCTAGAGGGCTTTAAAAACGATTAACTTTTTTACATTTTTTCAAATAAGTCGAAAAATCTTTGATAGATTTTATTCATTTTTTGGCCATCCGTTTGTACCAGTAAACCACAGCTTTCTGAAGAATAAACCCTAATTTCGAAAATTACAGGGTGTTTAAAAACTTTCGTCGCAATAAATTCTCCATCCATATTTTTTTAACCCCATGTATAATAACTACCAATTTTTTTACTGACTAGTTACTTTAATTTAGAAGCTATTTTCTCTCTTACAAAATTTTAGTTGGGTAAACGGTTTAGTTCTACAAGCCTGAAAACTATTTTATTTTCATGTAAACTACCCTTTTTGTTCATGATACGGCAAAATGTTATTAAGAAAAGTTGTTCAGAATGAGAAATTATGGCCCACTATAAAATTTCATAAAGATCTGTCGACTTAGATTAAACCGTTATTTTTTAAATTAAACAAATTGCGTTTATTAAATATGTTCCACCCTGTATATTTAGGTAAGTTACATATTTTCGTCATGCAGCCTCATGTTAGGCGTATTTAATAGTACATTGTTCTACAAGTTAAGAAAAGTGAGAGTTTTTCAACGTTTAATTTACGAGCGAGCGATGCAAAACGAGTGGATTAATTTATTACGAAAACATGGAAAAATTACTTTTATAATATATTCAGTGTGCTATTTTTTCTAATATAATTACAAAATGTAGCCAAAATGCAATTCGACATTTCTTCATATTCAAAAAAATTATTTTTTTCAATCGGCAGTGAAGAACGTCGAAATCGTCAAATAAAATACGAAAAATGGGCAGTGAAGTAATCCCTTGTTTTACGACTTTTTGTAGGCGGCTGGACGATAGGTAAACGTCAACGGACGTCAACATAACCTACAAAAGTTGGTTAAAATGTTGTAATTTCGCGATTTAAAAAAACAATGTACCCCACGGCACTGGAAGTTCCTTTTTATCCCTCATGTGGTTTATTTGCTTTGGCCCTACGGGCCTCGGCAACTAAATCCGCAATCGTGATAAAAAGCTCAACTTCAGTGATAACCTATGTGGAAACTAATATAATATATTATATATATGTATATATATATACAGTGTGTTTCACTTTACATGGAAGCACCCCTGTATTTTCTTTGTTTTTGTATGAATCGATTTGAATTTTTTACCAGTTGTACAACTCACCAAGAGGCATCTATTCATGTCCTTGAGCGCAAATGACGTTATTAGCCTGGCCTACTACGATCAAGAACATGGGTCCTATTGTCAATATTTTGCATCGCGTTAGAGTTACAGCAAAAAGTTATTAAGAAAAGTTGTTTAGAATCAAAAGAGTACCCCAAATACCAATTTTTGTTTAATAATTCGAATTTTTAATTTTTATCCATAAATTTGTCAAAGTCCCATATTTCAACTTTTAATCTGGTATCAAATGGTGCCATGGAGAACCAAAAGTTGAAATTTGGGACTTTGACAAATTTATGGATGAAAATTAAAAATTCGAATTATTAAACGAAAATCGGTGCACGCCCTGAATGCCTTCCATTAAATATTCTAGCTACTTCTCTATTGGATCTTGCATTTTCACCAGTAATTCTAATTATTTCTACTTTCTCAGCTACAGTTAAGCGTAATTCAGCCATTATTAAAAGCTAATGACGTTTGCAACAATAATGAAAATATTGGTTCTCCATGGCACCATTTGATACCAAATTAAAAGTTGAAATTTGGGACTTTGACAAATTTATGGATGAAAATTAAAAATTCAAATTATTAAACGAAAATCGGTATTTGGGGTATTCTTTTGATTCTAAACAACTTTTCTTAATAACTTTTTGCTGTAACTCTAACGCGATGCAAAATATTGACAATAGGACCCATGTTCTTGATCGTAGTAGGCCAGGCTAATAACGTCATTTGCGCTCAAGGACAGGAATAGATGCCTCTTGGTGAGTTGTACAACTGGTAAAAAATTCAAATCGATTCATACAAAAACAAAGAAAATACAGGGGTGCTTCCATGTAAAGTGAAACACACTGTATATTTGAACTCTCAAGTCCCTATACCTTCTTACTGAAGGGCTTTGTACTAAGGTATATTAGCTTTAATCGGTTTATTATAACCTAAGGAATCTATGCCAAATCGGTGTCGCATTTTTTTGGGACACCCTGTATAATTGTTATCCTTGCATTTATTTATTTACTTACATCTTACTTCAAAACAAACTAAAAGCTTTTAGTTTTGGTGAACGGTGCATGTAGCTACAAGAATTAATTATCAAAAAACCTTCAAAAGTGAAAGAGTATGTAGGTTACTATAGCTAACAAAACATAAAAATTAAGCATTCTTAGATTACGATTACGAATCGACACAACACTAATGATAGTTGCAACTTGCAAGAAGGTTCTACTAAATAAAACTACGTATATGCAGAGCTGGGCAGTAATTAATTACTTTTTAATTAAATTACTAATTAAATTCCTTTTTGTTTATTTGTCTTGGAATTGAATTACTTTTCAAAATGCGGTAATTGTAATTGAGAATTGCCATCTTTGTTAGAAAGTACTTGAAAATTACTTTTTAAAAGTAATTAATTACTGCATTCAATTACTCAATTACTTTCGTGTAATTAAATTACTCTAAAGTATTTAAATTACTTTATAGGTATTTGAATTACTTGTGGTAATTGAAATTACTCGAGGTAATTGAATTACTTTGTGGTATTTCAATTATTGAATTACTGACCTCGATAGGGTGTTAAATCTTCAGAACGCATAAATAAGATAAGGTTTTATTAAGTTACATATTAAGCAAATCGCAGGGTATTTCCCGCGCAATATAAGCCTAATTTATTATTTTCTCTGACGAGTCGAATAACAGCAACTTTTGCATTTTGTATGACGCGTCCACTAGCATTAGTGCGTGTATCTGTAGCTTGTAATAGTGACACTAATATTTATTGTGAGAGACGCTAAGTGTAAGACGCTATAAGAATATTTGCGGTAAGTACATTACAGATTACAATACCTACGGTAAAATAATAATTTTAAATAGCTTTATTAGACGATATTGGTTCATAATGATTATTTATTCATTTCAATTTGCTTGTTTTAAACGATCCGTGCAAGTGTAACAGACCTTAAGTCCAGAAAATTACGTTTTTGAGTGAGGAATTAAATTAAACGGACAAAATCCGATAACATTTAAACAGCGGAAAACACATATATAAAATGTACCTAATTGCAAAATCCCATGTCTGGTTGCCTCAAAAATGCATTATGGCGTATGGTAATTTTAAAACGCCACCGCAAAAGTTTACCACATTCTTGCATTGAACATTTTGTAAATTATCCATTCTTTGTCGCTTTCTTGCCTTGTAATGCTCATATGCTGCTTTGTATACTGGCACTAGTGCATAATTTTTATGGACTGCTGCAGCATATTAGCTTCGATTATTATTAAAAACCCCCTTGCTAATTACGAGACATTCAAATATTGGCTCCTTAATGATTTTAAACAAAATTCCATTTAGTTGTTTAAAAGAACCGTGTATAGTGACCCAATTTACGTAGTTTCAGATATTTTATTGCCTTAAACGTAAAATCAATAAGTATTATTAAAGATGTTAATAACATTTTGAAATCTGAAGTAAAAATATGAAAGCAACCTGAGCAATTTAATTGTCGAGCGTTCACAGTAATTTTCTTATTCGGTGTGTTCAAAAAGAAATTACTTAAGGGTTGGCCATGGAATATAAAAGTATTGGCAACAGCAAGCTTTAGAATTTATTAACATAATCACTGTTGTTGCTGTCATAAGTTTATATTATACTCTGATATCGCGATAGAAAATTCTACAAATTGCCATATTCAACCCTTATGTAATTTCTTTTTGAACACATAGTATAAAGGTCACTTGAATGTAAAAATGACTTCATTGTTACGTGCTTGAGCAAATGTCTTTTGTTTTTGTATCTAAAGTACGAATTCTTATTTCAATCGGCCGTTTTCAACTAGGTTTATCAGTCATCTGTCAACTTTCAACGGTCCCTGTTCAACACCAAATTGATATTTTGTTTTAAAATTTCAGAAGTTACCTAATACATTTTTAATAACTATTTGTATTACTAGGGAGGAAAATGTATCATTCCCTATCGCAGATGTAGTTTAGTTCTTCAGAGTTTGCGAGAACAGTACCTAAACAATTTATTGTAATCATGCAAGAGATGAAATGACGTTTTAGTCCAGAGTTATACATACAACACTTTTACATTTTATGATAAGACTATCTCTTGTAATCAGCTGCATTCAAAAATATTTAAATATGAAAACCAGTAGGCTAGTTGATTCATTATTAATCATAATCACATTGTCTCCCGTCTCTAATGGCAACGGCAGTCAATGTATTATATTCCCTCCCACTGCCATTGGAAACCAACCAGGGACCCAAACGTATATTTTCCCTATACCCCTAACAGGCGACAGAAAATGTCACTTTCGTATAAAGGGGTAAAAAAAGTATTTTCAAACAGAGCCAACAAAAAATGCTCAAGTTGCGCCAATTGGATCGTTCTTCTACAAAATCTAAATAAAAATTTGCTGTCAAACACTTAAGAAATCCAATGCTCCACCCTGTATACTTAGGTAAGTTACATATTTTCGTCATTGAGCCTCATGTTAAGCATATTTAATAATAGATTGTTCTACATGTTGAGAAAAGTGAAAGTTTTTCAACGTTTAATTTACTAGCGAGTGATGCAAAGGGAGTGGATTAATTTATCACGAACATGGAAAAATCACTTTTATAACATATTCAGCGTGATATTTTTTCTAATATCATTACAAAATCTAGCCAAAATTAACTTCGACATTTCTTCACATTCGATTTTTTTTTAATATGCAGTGAAGAACGTCGAAATCGTCTAATAAAATACAAGAAATCGGCAGTGAAGTAATCCATTGTTTTACAACTTTTTGTAGGCGGCTGGGTGATAGGTAAACGTCAACCGACGTCAACGTAACCTATAAAAGTTGGTTAAAATGTTGTAACTTCGCGATTTCTCGATTTAAAAAAACAATGTACCTCTGGGCAGTGGAAGTTCCATTTCAATCCTTGTGGTTTCTTTGCTTTGGCCCTTCGGGCCTCGGCAACTAAATACACAATGTTGATATAAAGCTCAACTTTAGTGATAACTTCTGTGGAAACTAATATAAAAAAATTATAGATTTGAACTTCCAAGTCGCTATACCTTCTTACTGAAGGGACTTTGTACAAAAGTATATTAGGTTTAATCGGTTTATTATAACCTAAGGTATCTATGCCAAATCAGTGTCCCATTTTTTTGGGACACCCTGTATAATTGTTATATTTGCATTTATTTATTTACTTACATCTTACATCAAAACAAACTAAAAACTTTTGGTTTTGGTGAACGGTGCATGTAGGTAGAAGATTTAATTATCAAAAAACCTTCAATAGTGATAAAGTATTAGGTTACTATAGTTAACAAAACATAAAAATTAAGCATTTTTAGATAACGATTACGAATCGACACGACACTAATGATAGTTGCAACTTGCAAGAAAATTCTACTAAATACAACTCTATGACAATAATTTTTATTGAAAGTAATTGAAAAAGTAATTGATGTTGTACAATTACAATTACTAAGTAATTGGTAATTGAATTACTATTTCCTGTGATTAATTGAATCTCTGGTAATTAAATTACTACATTGGGCGGTAATTGGTAATTAGTAATTAATTACTTTTTAAAAGTAATTTGCCCAGCTCTGCGTATATGACAATAATTTTTATTGAAAGTAATTGAAAAAGTAATTGATGTTGTACAATTACAATTACTAAGTAATTGGTAATTGAATTACTATTTCCTGTGAGTAATTGAATCTCTGGTAATTAAATTACTGCATTGGGCGGTAATTGGTAATTAGTAATTAATTACTTTTTAAAAGTAATTTGCCCAGCTCTGCGCTTCCCTTAGAAAAACTCCCGCCAAATATTTTCTCAACTTGCTGAGTTGACAAAGTTGAGCTCAACAGAAGTTTATTTACTGTCTGTGCTTACTCATATCGATTTCTGCTTGTGGAACAGTTTCGACCGCAATTTGAAACCCAACTTACCAAACGAGCGTTCGTTGCGGGTGAATTGTGAAAGTTGTGAATTATTGTAATAATTATTGAATTCATTGGTAGCTGTGATAAGTGACGTGGAAATATAAGTAAGTGATTTTTGTGTGTCATTATTTGCTATTACATGATATTGTTAGAATTTTAGATTTGGTTTGTATCATCAAATAAAATCACATACAAAGATGCCAAAAAGCATAGCAATTCAACGGAAACGCAATAAGAAGTCCAAAGCAAATAAATTGCGATGGATGAAGGCGAATGAATTATTGTGCCAGAGGTTCGTGGATATATTACATGTACTTTTTTGTCAAAAAGAAACAAAAACAAATAAGTTGTGTTTTATAAGGTGTTACAGTGCCCACATATTGTGCAAACTTTGGCATACTGCGTGTATATAAATATCACACTATTTAGTTACGATGTAACCTATTGTACTTTTGTCATTTCAGCTCTAGCAAAAGTGTACTATTTCAAGACCTAACTGAGGATATTTCTGAAATAAATGTTAATCCAACTGAAATGGTTGAAGGAACAAATGAGTAAGTACTATGATGAATTGAATAATTCAATTGCTATCACTAAAATATACAGGGTAGCTCAATATTGTAAACTTACTCAATAGCTCACTTACAGTTGAAACTATAACATTTAAATGAAAAAGTTTAATGTTCGCCAAAGATGTGTTACATACAATATAACGGAACTTCAATGTTCCGTCCACTATCAAGCACAGAAGCAAACATTTTGCTTGCTTCGATAAAGGTTTTGCATAATTTTTATTACATACTTAAGCACTTTATCGTAAGTCAATTAAATTCTGCCATTTCATCAAAGATAGTACCTACCTAACCTGCCTCAAAAATTGGAAGTTACTTTTTGGACTGCAAATTGCTTTGTTGTTCTACTGCATCTAAAAGCTATCAATTTGGACCGTGTTTACCAGCTGAAAACACCCACTTTTTTGTACTAGTACCTTTTACTTTTCATCAGTAATAACCATAACAAAAACAACTAAAGCTGCGTTTCCAATGATCGAAATCAAAATACATATTGTCATGTTTTCATATGCTCATGACCTCGATTAAACTGTATTTTTTTTAAAAGAATATACGCTTCCAAAGCAGTAGAACAAAAAATTATGGACGTAACTCGTACGAAAGAGAACTTTTACACTTGCCTTATTTATGTGCCTCGCTCGATGGGCCATAAACTGCGGCTCGTCCAAAAAGTCCTTAATTTCATACTTGTAACATAAATTGCTATTTCCTTTATGTTGCTAGGACCAACACAAGTTCATTATTGACAGAAAATATTAGTTATGAAGGGACCAATGACACTGATGACATTACCAGCAATTATGGAAATCCTTTGTAAGTTGCTTAGCAGGTACTAGCTATTGAATAGTATCTATGTATGATCATTGTTGTAGTTTTAGGACTCCAAACATGAAATTAAAGACATATTAAGCAGAAGTAAGAAAGTTACCGGAAAAAGAATATGGCGTTATATCATCTGAGGAATATGACCAGTAAGAGTACAACAACCAAGTATGTAACTTAATATTCTACTGTGATATCTGATTTTAGAATTTGGAATTATCCATTAAGTGTGGAACGTGACACTACTCCTAAGCAACCGTGTCCAGTTACTGGAAACAGAATAGTAGAGTTGGGATATGTTCTGCAAACTGCATTGGACTTCCAATATACACATTCTAGAACTTGCTCTCTTGGTAAAATTACAGTCAAAGATGAGATACGTACTTCAAAAGGATTGGTTAGTACGATTGTACTGAATTGTACAATGTGTAACAAAATTTTCCTACTGGATACTGAAGCACCGAGACAATCTGGTTCTTGGATAAATGTTGGCGCAGTTTGGGGAACCCTAGCAACCGGCAGTACATATTCTCACTTAGACGAGTTGTTTAGTTGTTTAGATATTCCTATGATGCCAGAGAAACAATTCAGTAACATAGAGACAGAGTTAGGAGTTGTAATAATTATAAATATAAAATTGAGTTTGTATGCACTAAACATTTTTATTTTAGGAATGGAAAGCTTCGTTATGGAGATCAATGGAAGCCGCCGATGCCGAAGAAAAGGCACATGCTGTTGAGATGGGTCATGTATATGAGGACGGTACACCATGGATAACAGTATATGTAGACGGGTCCTGGAGTAAACGCAGTTATGGAACTAACTACAATGCTTTGTGAGGAATGATAGGAATAATAGGTCGTCATACTGGAAAAGTGTTGTTTATTGGGGTCAGAAATAAATTCTGTTGCATATGCGCTCGTGCAGAAAATTATAATGATGAACCTAAATCGCACACCTGTTACAAGAACTGGGATAATTCAGCACCAGCTATGGAAGCTGACATGGCTATAGAAGGCTTCAATCTGAGTGAATCCATGCATGGTGTAAGGTACCGTCAATTCATAGCTGATGGAGATTCTAGCGTGTTTGCTAAATTGAGACGGCAAGTGTCGTATGGTCAAACAATAAATAAAATAGAATGCACAAATCATGCCTTAAAAAATTATGGAAAACATTTGTACAAGATCAAAAAGGATACACACATCAAACTTGAAGGTCGAAACTTGCTAACTGTAACTAAGATTAAGGAACTGCAAAAGAGGGCCAAATGTTCAATATACGAACACTCCAAAAATGAAAAGAACGTTGATTTACTCAGAGAAGATTTGAAGAATGGCCTCTACCACGTATATGGTGATCATTCTGTGTGCAGAAACGGTATCTGCAATACTGTGGGTGACCAGTCGCAGAGTAAGATTCCTCTATTGAAGTCCACATTCATATATAGCCATTTATCTGGTAAGTTCCCTTGGAATGTATGAAAACAATAAATACTGGTGGTACTTAAATTTTTTTTAGGAGCCCTTGAACTGTTGACAAGAAAAGCTCATTTACTAATTCATAATGAAAATAATAATCGAGCTGAGAGGCTTATGAATATAGTATCCCGGTTCAATATGGGCAAGCGGTTAAATTTAGTACAAAGAGGTTCATATGAAAGAAGAGTGTACCTACCTTGCAGGATTAAGGTACAATAAGCAATGTAACTGGCATTACAGTCCTTACAAACGACTCACCAAAAGTAGCCCTGGAAAGTTTTTTGAAAAGTTTGTAGAGAAGAGCACAAGAAAACGAAACTCTTATGCACGCAAACGACTGTTTCCGAATGAAGAAAATCAGAATAAAAATAATAAAAAACGTAAAGTAGATGTGAAAGTGAACAGAGATTATGGATCTAACGTAGAAATGCCCGAGATGGATTCTGATATTATTAAGATGGAATGCGAGCTTCTACTGCAGAAACTTCAAGTAATAAACCGGATTTATTGAAAAAAGTTTTTGATGTATTCATTTTCAATAATAATTTACAGGTAAACGAAAAAGAAAGAGACCAAATTCAACTAAACTCTGTAGGGCAATTTGGAAATCCTATTTATGAAAGCGAAAGGCGATTACGATTAACAGCATCGATGTTTGGAAGGATAATAAAGAGACCGCCACATACCCCCTGCCATAATATTGTTAAAAGTTGTTTGACCCAAACGAATTTTTACTCAGAAGCTACAGAATATGGTATTTCCAAAGAGCAAGTTGCCATTGAACGATTTCAGCAGGAAACAAATCTAGTGGTAGCAAAATCTGGCCTTTGGGTAGATTTAGATTATGGTTTCCTTGGAGCATCTCCTGATGGTAAATATTATTTTCCTATTACCATTATTAAAGGACCCATGTTATAAATGTTGACTTGGTTTACCTACTCGAATCATTTTACAGGCATCATCGAACAAGATGCAATTTTGGAAGTCAAGTGCCTCTATTCCGCCCGTGATCTTGAAGCTAGTACCATAGATGAAGTGATAAAATTTAAAAAAAGTAGCATTTGTTTAGAAAAGGAAGGAGCTATAATACGTTTGAAAAAGAATCATTCATATTATTATCAAGTGAGTATTCAAATACGGAAATAAAAATGTTATTAAGCTTTTTTTTTCAGGTACAAGGTCAACTTAATATAACACGCAAAAGTAAATGTTATTTTGTTGTCTACTTCAATGACAAAATTGAATTATTTAAAGAAGAAATAAAAAGAGATTGTTAGTTTTGGGAACAGAATATGTTGCCCGAATTAATAAATTTTTATAAAAATTGTATAGCTCCCGAGATAATTGAAAATAATATAGGCCAGGGCAAACACTGTAAAGATCCCCTCTATATATTAAATGCCATAAAACAGCACCAAGAAAAAACGAAGTTATAGTTTTTTTGTGTATCAACAATTTTGCCAGTAGGGGGATAAATGTAGAACGGTAAGTAATTACTTAATCTTTGCTGAGCTAACATTACAATGAAAATACATTTTTAAAATATTTCAGATACAAGGACAACTAAATAGTACAAGATGCTTGAAGTGTTATTTCGCAATTTATATAAACTATGATACTGAAAGTTTCATTGAAGAAATTGATAGAAATGCCAAATTTTTGAGTGAAGAAATGCTTCCAAAATTGAGACAATTTTATACGACTGCATCGCACCAGAAATAGTACGAAATAACATTGGCCTAGGAAAACATTGCGTAGATCCTCCGGATTTACTAGATGCCATAAAAGATGGTGCAGAAACAAATGGAAATCAAACTCAACTTTAGAACTTGAAGGAATTTAAGAGGTTATTGTCTTTCGCTAATTTACATTTCTACGGAGTACAGATTTTTAGTTGTTTTTCCAGATGCTACCTTTACCTGATTTATCTTACTCTCAATTTACTATTAACATTTGTTGTTACAGATTTAAGAAATTGTAGACGTTAAGTAAGTGTTGCGCAAAAGTTGTAGGTTCCAATTCCAATGTACCTTTTGAAATGGCAGTAAATAATGATGATATTCCATATCTACAGCAGAATAAAGAGAGCAAAATACATTTGAAGAAAAATCACGTTCACTTTTTTCAGGTAATTATGCCAGGGCAAGTTTCCTTACAAGTTTTAATTGCTTTTGTTTTGAGTTACAAGGACAGTTGCCGATCGCAAATAGAGAATGGCGTTTGTGTATTCTGACGATAACAACGATTGAAAACCATTTAGCAAGAGGAAATTCAAAACCACTTGGGCCCACGTAGACAAATATTGTAAGACTAAAGAACATGCAATCACCAAGGAGAGTTATTTATTTTACGTTACCATTGACCATTGCGATAAAGTATTCCCATACTATTTATACTATTTTCTGATGACATTACTCTGAAAAACACTCATTCCACAACCGGGACTAGAAATCAGATTTTAGGTTACAAATATTGTGACAGAAAGAACACATTTTCTCTCTAGGGGGAAAATGTTACAATACGAAACAAAATGAAAATGTCTGTCATCATGGTATTCGTAAAATAACACAATTCAAATGCTGCTAAATATTGTAGCATAATTCTGATTTACAGCAATGATTTAGTTATGAAAACACTTGTTTCTTGTAGTTCTGATCCCGGTTGTGGAAAAAATAGTATACTTATACATGGCAGGAGAGAACGCCATTATTCCCTCTGTATTTGTACTCCTTAGGCTTCGCCCGTGGGCTTTAAACTCACACCTAAGGAACAATTGCACTTTTGTCTCCCTTATAATGTATTTTTTCACATTGCAATTGAATGCATTAAAAAACTTAACTTTTTGATACTTTTCATTACTAGTCAAAATCATATTGATTTCACTTAAAAAGGTCAGGCCACCTCACCTGCAAATTACATCAAATCTTCATAAAATTTGTCAAATTAAACCGACTGAAATATGGTATTTTAGATTTTTATAATTTGTAGTGAAGATTGGATTGCGTTTAAGTACAATAAATTCGATCGAAACTTCGAAACGAGAGCTGGCCAAGCATTTTCAAAACATGTTCAGTTTTATTTAGATAATTCTTCCATCTCTTTACAAGTTTATAGATTGGATTGAGTTAAATAAAAAACATGTTCGGATTTTTTAGATAATTCTTCCATCTATTTACAAGTTTATAGATTGGATTGAGTTAAATAAAAAACATGTTCGGATTTTTTAGATAATTCTTCCATCTATTACAACTAATAGATTGGATTGAGTTAAATAAAAAACATGTTCGGATTTTTTAGATAATTCTTCCATCTATTACAACTAATAGATTGGATTGAGTTAAATACAAAACATGTTCGGATTTTTTAGATAATTCTTCCATCTATTACAACTAATAGATTGGATTGAGTTAAATAAAAAACATGTTCTGATTCTTTAGATAATTCTTCCATCTATTACAACTAGTAGATTGGATTGAGTTAAATAAAAAACATGTTCGGTTTTTTTAGATAATTTTTCCATCTATTTACAACTAATAGATTGGATTGAGTTAAGTACATTAAGATCGATCGAAACGAGAGCTGGCCAAGCATTCTCAAAACATGTTGAATTTTTTTAGATAATTTAATCTGATCATGATTTACAGTAATATCGAATAATAATGACTCCTTCTCGTTAATTTGCGAAGCGTTAGTCGTGCTGATGATTCTACTCGATTAGACATATGTAGATGCTGTAAGAATAGATTGGATTGAGTTAAATACATTAAGATCGATCGAAACGAGAGCTGTTCAAGCATTCTCAAAACATGTTGAATTTTTTTAGATAATTCCAGCTGTTCATGGTTTACAGTAATATCGAATAATAATGACTCCTTCTCATTAATTTGTGAAGCGTTAGTCGTGCTGATGATTCTACTCGATTAGACATATGTAGATGCTGTAAGAATAGATTGGATTGAGTTAAATACATTAAGATCGATCGAAACGAGAGCTGTTCAAGCATTCTCAAAACATGTTGAATTTTTTTAGATAATTCCAGCTGTTCATGGTTTACAGTAATATCGAATAATAATGACTCCTTCTCGTTAATTTGCGAAGCGTTAGTCGTGCTGATGATTCTACTCGATTAGACATATGTAGATACTGTAAGAATAGATTGGATTGAGTTAAATACATTAAGATCGATCGAAACGAGAGCTGTTCAAGCATTCTCAAAACATGTTGAATTTTTTTAGATAATTCCAGCTGTTCATGGTTTACAGTAATATCGAATAATAATGACTCCTTCTCGTTAATTTGCGAAGCGTTAGTCGTGCTGATGATTCTACTCGATTAGACACATGTAGATGCTGTAAGAATAGATTGGATTGAGTTATATACATTAAGATCGATCGAAACGAGAGCTGGCCAAGCATTCTCAAAATATGTTGAATTTTTTTAGATAATTCCAGCTGTTCATGGTTTACAGTAATATCGAATAATAATGACTCCTTCTCGTTAATTTGCGAAGCGTTAGTCGTGCTGATGATTCTACTCGATTAGACACATGTAGATGCTGTAAGAATAGATTGGATTGAGTTATATACATTAAGATTGATCGAAACGAGAGCTGGCCAAGCATTCTCAAAATATGTTCAGTTTTTTTAAGATAATTTTTCCTTCTATTTACAACTTAATAGATTGGATTCAGTTTAAGTACAAAACTGATTATTTTGAACGTTTTCCACTCTAGAGAGTGGCCATCATCTTGTTATAATAGGATGTATCGAAACACCGAACTGAGAGCCTGCCAATCATTCTCACAACTTTTTTCATTTCAGTGTGTCAATTTCCTCATTATAGAAATTTCGATGTGAATTTTAGGTATAATCATGAGGACTGCAAAAACACAGGGAAAAATGAAGTTCTCTCCTGCCGTGTATATACTATTGTTTCCACGACGGGGATCGGAATTAAGCTGCTATATTGGAATTGTGATATTTTACGAATACCATGACAACAGATGTTTTCATATTGTTTCATATTGTTCATTTTCTCCCTAGAGAGAAAATGTGTTCTTTCTGTCACAATTTTTGTAATCTAGAAACTGATTTCTACTCTCGGTTGTGGAAAAATTTGTGTTTTTTCAACAGTCGTATATTTTGTCCAAAGAGCCAAACGGCAAGTATTATCATCGGAAACTACCATATATAGAATGAGCATATTTTTCTTTAGAATTCATTACTTATGTTAAAATTTGTAGCATTTTTTGTACTTATTATTAATTATTATCTTTGTTCAATAGAGAGGATGAGAACGACTAAAAGCAAGATGGCAAGACGAAATTCTAGACAAGACTCAGGACGATGACCTCCTTAATCACATTGTTTTTACTGTCAATCTTTAAAAGTGATGTTTTCACAGCCTACCTGTTAATTTAATTTCATACAAGAGACGCAGTAAAGCATTTTTCTTCATCTCAGGGGTGGACTTTTGTATATAGTTAATTTGAGTTAAATCGGCTTATATTGAGTTCTAGTATATATGGACAGCAATAACGGAGTTTTATAAATATTGGTTGCCAAAAAATTTAAAAAGATCTTATTTTAATTTACTTTTACTTTTTTGATTATACATAGAACATAGAAAAGTTTTATTAATTTCATTTAAGTTACGATAATGGTATATACTAACAGAAAACCTTACAGTGCATGTTAAAGTACTCATTAAATGTTTAAAAAATAAAACGGGGACGGTTGTTTTATGATAAATTGTGCTAATTTGTAAGCCTGGTATTTTTAGATTGTTCATTGTTCAATATGTTTATTGTAAACTCAGTGTATTTTAACTATTGTGTTAACGTTGTTCTACACCTTTGTTGATTCTTTTTTTGTGAATAAATAAATAGTTATCTATCTATCTACTGTGTTAATTATTATGTATCTAAATAAAATAGAGTTACATACAACTTCAATGTCGTTTTAATTCACATATAACTCTGAATTTGTTTGTATTCGTTAACCATAATAACGCAATACAAGAAGCACAGCGATGCTCAGTATTTCTAAATTATTTGTCAATGTAAACGTCAAAAATCAAAAAAAGAATTTCTATCCAGCAATATTTCAGAAGGTAGTTCTGAAAGTCAAACTAGTGAAATATATAATACTCAATGCTACTACCACTTGGAAAGTATTCTAGGCCAGATATTCCATTATCCTAATCAAAATGACCCTTTTCAAATTTGCGGGCTTTAATCACCCTTAAGTTTTAGCAAGGATTTTATTCACTTATGTAATTTCAAAAACAACACAAAAACTGACTTTATGATTGGCCAGTTCAGGTATGCAGGAAATAATCAAGCAAAAAATGTAACAAATTATGAACTAGTTATTGTAATAGGTTTAATTTTTTACTTTTTACTATAAGCTGACACCTCCATTACGCTGACACTTTTTTACAGTCCTGAAGGTGTCTGCTTATGAGAGATTTTACTGTATTACATAAAAAATTCAAATTGTTATTGCAAGTATTCCAGTAGATGTAAATTTTTATGTAAGCTGTATATAAGCCGTTCACGACCTTTTTGGGACAGAGTAGGCTATGATTTTTTCTTTTCATGTTGGAGTAACTGATTCGGTGATGTAGCGGATACAACTTTATTTTTCTGTCAGTGTCTGTTCGACATTTTCTTGCCACCGCATTGCCACATTTATTATTTTAATATTCGTAAGAAAATAAATGATTTATCAAGTGTGTAAAATTGCTCAAAATAATTTTGTTACAACAAAAAATTTCCATTAAACGATGCTACTTCAAATTTAAAGAGGACAGACCAGATGTAAAAGAACACGAGTTGATGTCGAGACTAGAGAATATATTTGCTGTACGTTAAAATGATGCATTATTGTTAAATACTTGTAATAACGTAATGTTAAACCGATGGTTCAAAGAAGATCGACAGAGATGAAAATAGAATAGTACGCAAGTATAAGAAGAATAAACCGATAACTCGAACTTATTGGTAATGCGCAATCGCGTATAGCTTTAATGGTTTGAGTAATGGGCTAATGGCCGATTTCAGCGGAATAGCTGACCGCAGATGATTCAGTATTTTGTTGTTTTTGAATTAATTTATGCTATTGTGAATTTGGTGGTTGTGCTTTGAGTAGTGGTTATGAAAAAAATTAGTTGCAAGAATGGATTGCTATATTTGTAAAAACAATAACAGCGTACATAAATACAATAATCCAGCGTAATAATGTATAATAATTTACTACCTACCTATTTATTACTATTTTGGTGTTGAAATGTTATGTGGCAGATGTGAAAATCAACATGAAGTAAAATCAGCAAGCCATCCATTTGACAAGATATTTACATTTTTCATGTGTTAATTTCTATAAGACCAATATTGCTCAATTGCTCTACTAAATTGATTTGGCATCAGTTTGTGATGTCTTTATTCTTGCACTACAGCAAGCAAGCAAGCAAGCATGTAAAATAAAGTGGCATATTCATATCATGTACACAATTCTTATACAAACTGTAATAAACATTAATATCGAATGCTTTTGTTATGCATTATTTCTCATTTTCGTTTCTGTCGTCCATTCTCAAATCATTTAAATTTTTCATCCTTAATTTAAACAGAGATCCGGCAACAATGTACCTATTCAAAAAATATAACCTTAAGGGCGCGTTATCAGCCACGACGGCGAAATAACGAACTTTACATTTCAGTTACGACCCACAGATGGGTCTGCAATCTGCAGAAATGCAAAAATATGTCTTGACCTTTAATGCGTGGAATGTTCAAGTTCTGGAATTCTAGAATTGTGGGCACAATGGACCAGACTGGTACCTGGTTGCACGTTGCAAGCGCGCACAGTCTAAAACGTACCTGGCCAACTGTATGTCCAAATACCACCCCGCACGTGTTTCGATCACGTCACAGAATCGGTAGATTTGTCTGTTTCGCGGTTTTCAAGTTTTCAACTTTCAAGAGCGCCGGTTCTACTTTTTGTACGTCTTATCATCCCTTATTATTTATTATTGTGTTTGTTTGGCAGTTTGCTGTGAATTGTTGGTAGGTATAATAATCCAGTTTGTTCGGTAAAACACATTATTAAGTAGATATTATTTTGTCATGAAATGTTTATTTACAACAGATTCGTAGGTACTTATCGGGCTCAAAGTTTGGTACTATACCATCAAAATTTCATGGCAAAATATCATCCTGTATTGTTCCAGTATTCAAATAATTATTTTGTTTTTAGTATACGTGCTTATTCTTGTGTGCCGTACTTTTTACAATGGGAAGACAGCATGGAAAATTTCCCAGTAGGGTAAAAAAGAATAAAAGAACAAATATTTCAAAGGGGCGAAAATCATATTGGAAAAAGAAGAATCAGTAATTTATTGTTATTACTTTTGTAGAATACCTATCTTTGATTTTATTGTTTTAAGGGAAAAACTTGAACTTTTAAAAACCAGTGTTCAACATGACCATTCCTACTGCAGTGAAGTTTCGAACATGGAACGTTTCCCTTTGGAATTATCTGCAGTATCTGCTGAAACTATGACTGAGATTGATTCTATCAGTGAAATAGTTGAAGAGCAAATTGAGGAGTCAAGTGTACTTGATGAAGCTATAACTGAGGTTTATTCAATTAGTGAGGTATTTGACGACTCGAGTGTTCTTCATGAATCTTCATTTTGCTCTAGAGATGAGTATGAAAGGTAAGTTAACTTTATGTAATCATAAACAATTGTTAAAACACCTGCTTTTAGTGTAATACAACATGAAATACCTATTGAATCGGTCAAAACGACAGAAAATGTTGTAGTGTCTGGTAACCGAATTGTAGATCTGCAACACGTATTGAGTTGGTCTATGAAACTACAACTTAATCACTCCAAAAAATGCTCAGTTGGACAATTGCACCTGATACAAGAACAAAGGTCGGGCCTGAGCAGTTTTTTAACATTTAAGTGTGATTTTTGTGGGTATGAGACACAGCAATCAACTCACAAATGTGAAAATAATAAAGATTCGTATCTGTCTCCCATCAATGTGAGTGCTGTTTGGTCCACTATATCTACTGGTAATGCTTATTCTAGTCTGAGGGAGAAATTATCCATTATGGACATTACTCCAATGCCCTACCGTCTATTTAGTAAAATTGAACATTAATTGAGTGATGCCTGGCAGAATAATCTGTGGAACTGCATTGACAGTGCTGGGAGGGAGGAATATGGCATTGCCTTGCAAAACGGGCAAGTTGATAACGATGGCAATGTTTGGGCGACAGTGTACACTGATGGTGGCTGGAGTCATCGGTCATTTGGACACAGCTACAACGCTTCTTCTGGTGTGGTTAGTATTGCGTTTAATGTATGCACACCTGTAGTGTATGATGATTTTGTTTTTTAGGCAATAGTAATTGGAAAAGCAACTGGAAAAATATTATTTTTAGGAGTGAGGAATAAATACTGTTGTATTTGTGCGCGTGCAGCACATAAGGATGAAAGCCCCCCAGCACACAGTTGTTACAAGAATTGGTCTGGATCTTCCGGTGCTATGGAAGCAGATATAATTGTAGAGGCATTTAGAAGCAGTAAGACAATGCACAATCTGCAGTATCTGAAGTTCATTGCTGATGGTGATTCTTCTGTGTACGCAAAAATTAGAAAAGAAGTTTCATATGGCAGTGGTGTTGAAAAGATTCACTGCACCAATCATGCAATTAAAAACTATGGAAAATCTTTGTATAAAGTGAAAGCTGACACGACCATTGATTCAAAAGGAAGGAAATTATTGACTTCAAAAACAATAAAAGAGTTGGAACAGATTGCAATGCGAGTATTATACGTAAACGCCCATGGTGATGTGGGGACATTAAAGTCGGATTTGGCAAATGGGCCAAATCACGTTTTTGACAACCACGCAAATTGTAAGGCAAGCTATTGTGATAAGGTGGGGGAGGTAGAGAACAGTCGAGTTCAGTTCTTGGAAATGACAGGTACTTATTACCATATAACGAGTAAGTCTTTTTTACTTTTTTTTGTATTCGTCACTTAGAATAATCTCTTTAGGTTCATTGGACCGATTGATTGTAAAAGGCCATCAATTAATTGATAATGAAACTAACAATCGTGATGAGCTTTTTATGTCGATATTATGCAAGTTCAATGCAGGGAAACGACTGAACTTGACACAGAGGGGATCATTTGCAACACGTGCCCACCTTACAGGACTTCGATATAATGATGGCATTGGGTGGGAAGCACAATCGTGGAAAGCCATAATGAAAGAAAGTCCCGGGAAGAATTTTAAAGACTTGATGGTAGACAAAAAGAGGCGCCATGAACTTGACTGTAAGAGGAAGCTTGAGTTTCCTCAGTCTAAGCATAAAACAAAGCCAAAGACCTCAAATCAAAAAAATGAGATGATGCCCCAAGATTATGGAGAGAAAGCAGACGAGACCATATTAAGTCCAGAAGAGTTACTTAATGAGAAAAAAAGATTTTTGGATAAGCTTCAGGTAAGTAATAAATAACATTGAGAGATCAAGATAATTGGTAATCGAGTCATCCTGGGATCAGAAAACGTACATGTCTGTTTTGGAATTGTACGTGAAATCTTTCGACTTGTCGTTTTACTTGACGTTTCACGTGCAGTTTGAAAACGGACCATAAGTTTGTCGATCTAAGAATGACTTGATTAGACGTAAATATTATTTTATCTACGACAGTGTGTAAAATTGCCTTTTAGTTGGCAATTTTAAGTTTGTAAAACGACTGTTTAATAACATGTTTTCATTAGCTTACGTTGTCAGTGGTAACGTGTTAAAAAAATTTCATTAGGCACGTTGTCAGTAGCAACGTGTTTTATATTTACCGTGTTTTCTAGATTCTATCGTAGATAAAATATTAAACGATGCACATGCGTAAAGCATCTTTAGTCACTCGCGGGGCTTAAAACGCTCGCTCACTCGCGTTTGAACTCTACCCCACTCGTGCCTAAAAAGTAGCTCTACGCACTTGTATCGTAAATTACTATTATAGGTGTGCCTTGAAGATGCCCATAAAATAGAACAGAATTCTAAAGGCCAATGGGACAATCCTTGTTTTAGAACTGTAAGGAAAGACCGCCTGACCGCTTCATTCTTTGGAGAAGTATGTCGACGAAGAGCCACGACTCCATGCCACAATTTAGTAAATAGAATTTTATATGGGCACAGCTTCAGCGCGGAAGCTACAGAGTATGGCAAGGTCAAAGAGAAGGCTGCTATAGAAAAATTTAAAAAAAGTAGATCAAACTGCATCGTAAAAGACTCGGGTTTTTTTATAGATATAGATAATGGATACCTTGGTGCATCTCCTGATGGTATGTGTGACATGATGTTAAGGAAAAATAAGGCAGACATAATAGTGTTTTCATTTACAGGACTTTTAGGCAACAATGCAATTATTGAAGTGAAATGCCTCTACAAAGTCCATAAAGCTGGCATCAGCTTGAGAGCAGCGGTAGAAACCGACAAGACCCTTTGTGTCACTTTCAATGAAAGAGAGCAAATTGTTTTAAAACGTACACACAAATATTTTTACCAGGCAAGTAAATACAGATATAATATGTTTAACCATATAATTTAGCTATTTTTTTTACAGATATGTGCTTTTTTCTTATATATGTCAATGACAAAGAAGAGCTTAACGTTGAAGTAATCTTAAGGGATGAAGGTTTCTGGAGGGATGAAATGTTACCACGCTTAGAGACCTTCTATTGGAATTGTCTTCTGACCGAAATTGTTTTAAGAAGAATTCCCAAGGGACTAAACGCGCTGGAGAATTAATTTGTTTTTTCTTTTTATACAGAGTGTTTCTAAATGTTTGTCCATCAACTCACCTTTGGCAAACAATGATCTTTTGTCGATTTGTTAGTGAATACAATTGTTACTAAATTATAATTGTTAGGGAAAGTGAGCTTAGAATCGCTAGTCATTTGGTTTCGTGTTAGAGTGCTTTAGTGGCCTTTTACCTTGAACATTTTCGTTTTTGCTTTCAAGCAGTTTAGTCGTTACTAAAACAGTCTTTTCACCTAAAGGCTACAAATTTGTTGCACAGTTTTGAGTTTTTAATGTTACCCATCATTTTTTGAAGGGGCAAATTTTAATCAAAATCAGTTTGATGTTGATATCATAGTTAACTTGATGGACGATCAATTATAAACATATCAAAGATATAAAGATATTTACTACCTATTTTATATTGGTATTGTACAACGAAGGTGAACTTTGCAAATTATAATAAACCACATAATTTTCTGTAGTTGTGACTTTTATCGTAACTGACCACTCCAACCAGATCTTCCTCATTTTGCATTACTTTTAGAATCATTTCCGTTATAATACAAAATAAAGCGCAAGTCAAAAAACATGGGAAATAGACCATTTCATTGAAACTAGGCATTACGCATTGTAGTGTCCCAGGCAGAACAAAACAATTTTAAAACGTTTTTTTTTGCTACCCAGTTGACACAAAAAGACGTTTTCCTGAAACGCATTAGAAGTGTTTATAAATCATTAAATACGGAACACTTTTTCGAGAATTAATTTTAAAATGATTAGTTTTCATTTTTATTTAGTACCTGGAAATATTTTTTGCCAGTCGATTTTTAAACATTTGTAAAACATATCGCAGTAAACGAATGCTCAAAACGCCGCTAAACGTATGAAATGTTAACTACGACGTTATTTACGCATGCGTGTTAACATCTTTTCTCGCCTGCTCGCCGTCTTGAGTTGTTTTGTTTAGTGTGCATTTTTAATGGTTTCGTTTGTGTGTTTAGTGAAAATAAAAATTAAACGTAAGTATTAATAGCTGGGGTATTTATGAAACACGTTTACTTTAAAGTAGTTTGAAACTTTTAAAGGGTACTTTATCTAACATCTTAACCTTACTTTAGTTACTCCCACTGCTAAATATATATTTTTTGTATTTTAGTCAAAGTGATAAGCTTATGTGGATATGGCTAATCGTTAATATAAAACGTAATAAACTTAATTGCATTTATTGCAGGACAGCAAGCAAAGCCTCCCATTAATTCAACAGAAACATCGATATCTGAAACTATTGCACCAGTAGCAAGTAGGTGCATTTTAAACGTTTTATATTTTTAATGTGTTATAGAAGATATAAAGCATTGTTTTACTTTTCAGTTCAGTCAAATGAGGGCAATGTGATTTTCCAGTACGGAATAACTACCCCACAGCCTACGCTTAATAATATACACAAAGCAGTCGAAACTGATGATATAAAATTACTAAATAATTATTTATTCCTTTGTTCTAGAATAACCAAATGAAATTACTTCGAGGAGGAAAATTTGATGAATTTATTAGGAGGATGTTGGCAAATTCATTTACCAATAATTTGGCGGCCGTTAGTTCGTCGACAGGCATTCGAGGCAGTTTTGAGATAAAATCTCGAAAGATTATATTAGCAATAGAAGGTATTATAGTTTAAAAATTTTGTTTAAGGTTTTATTTTTTTATTTAAAGTGGCTGTTAATTTTAACAACAATATTGTGTTTGCAGTCTTTTTTGAATTAAGTAATTTTGAATCTGACGTAGACATTCAGAGAACTACTAGACACTTTAATTTGTATTACAGGTGTAGCACGGACATATCATCCAGACATAACCAAGAAAGAGGTTAAAGACTGTGTGGCGTTGTTTCGGAATGCTAATCAAAGGCTAAAGCGGATAAACCTAAAGATAATATGTAACTATTATTAACATTTGTGTAACATGTGTATTGCAGGTCTTCCAGTTAAGTCGTTTCTTGTCATTTTTTAAATTGAAGTTTATTTTTGGTCACTTGTACTTTATAAAATACCATTTATTTCTAACGCTAGATATTTTTTAAATATTGCCTCAAATGTATACAGGGTGTTTATGTTTTAATGAGCAGGATTGTGCCAGAATGTAGAATCTAAAAATAAAGCGATCTGTTTTCTCAAATTCCAATTTTCAAGGGGCGTACTGGCCCTTGAAAGGTGGCCCTTAAAAAATTTTTTTTTAATATTTAAGGAAACCCTTGACCGATTTGGATGAAGTTTGGTATATAAATTAATCGAGTGAATCTACACTTACATCAAGCAGTAATTTGTTTTGTTTTTAACAACACAAGAATAATTTTTTAAAGAGAATCTGATTCTACATCCGATTCTGTAATAAAATCTTAAAAAGTTACATATTTTTGCAACGTTTTCATATTTATTTGTGACTATACCACTCACATTCATGATTGAACTGTATGGTGCTGTTTAAATAAGTGATTAAATTCACAGTAGCTTCGGATTATGTTAAGAGTGCTGATTTCCGAAAAGCATTTCTGACGAATTCAGTGTTGCCAAAAATGTGTCAAAATTAATGTGAGTGATATAGTTACGACGAACACGACTCGTGACGCGATTTTTCTTTGATAAAATTGCCGTGCAAGTTAATTCGTGCTAGTTAAGATTTAGGTAATTCCACTCGTGCTTTGCGCTCGTGAAATTAACATCTTAACTGGCACTCGTGAACTTCCACGACCATTTAATCGAAAAATCACGCCCACTCGTGGTATTATTTATGTAAAAAGTAGTCATATAATCATATTTTTTACAAGAAAGGTTACTGGAAGCCCTGGTACCTACGTTTTATTTTTGATAAATATATGTTTTATTTCCATTTGTATGAGGATATTTTTTATTCTAAAAAAACAAATCTGTAACTCTACTAAAACATTTTTAAAATAATTTAAAAAATCGTTTTTTAAATGACTAAAATAATGACTTTTAACACATTAAAAACAAATTTACAATGTTATCTAATCGTTTTATGTATGTTTTTACTAAACTTTATATAAACGATTACAAAATGCTACTTAAAAACAATTTTTGAAACATTTTTGTAATGATTTTGAAATGAAGCGATGTAGTAGGACATTTGCCGTTTTTGTAGCATATTTTAAACGGTTTTGTAACGAATTTAAAAACGTTTTATCGATACAAGAAAACAATTCTGTAATGTTAATAAAACATTTTTGTTCTGCCTGGGGTCATACTTCAAAAATATTATTTATCAAAGATAACAGCTGCTTTCGCATTACACATTAGAGTGCACTAGGGTAAGTTACTTCGCGTTCGAATTACAACATAATTTTTGGAGTAACTAACGCTAGTCTTCCTTTCCCTGCCCCCTTAAGCCCCATGAAAATTTACGGTGCGACAAGCTCTGGCATGTGCTGTTGCGTTATTTAGAATCAGCTGTCAGATTTAACCGCCTTTTTGACTACAAGCCTAAAAGAATCGGTACCTATTTTTACTGTGCTGTATACTGTATACGAAATATTGACAATCTTTCTGCTTATTCTAAAATGTGATTGGAATGTTTTATCGTCATAACAGGGCACGATCTGTTCGACAAAATCCTCAATTTTCATTATTTTCATCCGCTGACCTTTACTGGATGAATCCGAGTCTGAAGAATCGGAAGTTCTCAAGCTATCCATAGTATCAGTTAAATTTATTGTAATTAACAGACGTTTTTTTAATTTCATTTTTAATTATATTTCAAAAACTTTTAACTACGAATTAAGTTCTTTAACTTTATTTTGAGCGCAGTCTGTATATACCGCCCTTATGTTAAACGTTCAATTCAAAAACAAATTAGTTAGGTTATGTATTTTACGCGAGAGTAACATAACGTCTGTTCGAATTACAAAGCAACTCACCCCAGCCCAGAGTCAATTGCACTAGTGCTAGTTGCACTCAATTTGAAAGCAGCTAACAGGACTGAAATTACTTCATTGTTTTTTTTACTCAATCAAATTAAAATTAACTCAGCGTTTGCATTAATGCAATGAAACGTATGAACCGCGGGCATTCGAGGCCTACGATAGAACAGGCCACCGCATTCTGCTCCGCTACTGTTGTGACGTCAAGAGCGGAGTCATTCGAGTCCAGCCACTGTCATTGCTCGAACAACCCCGCTGTGCATGCATGTGATTAGTGATTAGTGAAGGCGGTGTTAGTTACAGTTCTTGCAGTTTAAGTAAGCTGCACCAGTAAGTATTTAAGCAACTTCCTTTTGTTAATTATTATTAACCTCATTTATGTTCTTCAGATAACACAAAATGCCTCGACGATGTTGTGTGCCAGGCTGCAAAGGCAACTACAGTAAAGAAACTTACGTCTCAGTATTTAGATTTCCGCCGAATAAAGAATTGTCTGACACGTGGGTCAGAAACATACACCGAGAAAACTTTTCGCCTACAAATAATTCTGTAATCTGCATAGATCATTTTGACAAAAGATTTATAATAACTGAAGACAGTATCAAGAGAGACGATGGGTCGATGTTAACATTGGCTAGGAAGTCTCCAAAACTTTCTGAAGATGCCGTCCCCACTATTTTCAATAACCAGCCGAAGTATTTATCTAAACATGTAGCACCAAAGAGAAAGACGCCAGAGGAAAGGTCAAATGAAGGCCGTGAAAGAGAATTAAAGAAACAAAGAGAACTGGAAATAGCCGATGCAGTGCCAACTTTCGACGAATTTAGGGTAAATTTTAAATATAAATTAAAAAAGTACTCTGATTTTGTATGTTTAGAAAGTTCTACTAAAGTTTCTTTTTGTAATATAAGTACGACTGATGACATGCCAAAGATTATGTGTTCCTTAGTTATTAACTCAGACTTAAATGTAAAAGTTTTAGTTAAAAATTGTGATGTAACCAGCTGTGATCAATCTATACGGAGAATACTAGATAATACATGTTTTCTGAAAAATTGGTCCCAATTTCTAAAATTGTATGACTACATATGTACGGTTTCAGAAAATAATGCTTCCGACGCTGCCAATATAGAAGCTGTGAAATGTAATATTGAAAAGGGATTTAGTATATTAATTAATACCGATTGTGACATAGTTAGTACTGATATTAGGCTGAAACTGAACTTTCTCTCTGAACAATTTATTCTAGCATTTTCGAAAATCCCCAGATACTCACCAGAAATGTTTATTTGGGCAAGTGCATTATTTTTCAGTTTTCCAGGAGGATACAAGATGCTAAGAAGTAATTCTTCATTAACTTTACCTCATCCAAAACACATTCAAAAACTCTCCTTAAAATTGGGATCGGAAAATACAGGCATTACAAATTGTCACAGAAAGTATTTAAGCGAAAAATTAAAACATCTTGATTCGAGGGAAAAATATGTTACACTGATGTTGGATGAGGTTTACGTCAAGTCGGATATTACATACAAAGGCGGTAAAATTGAAGGAGTTTGTTCTAATGAGATTTCTGATTTAGCTGCTTCTACTATTCAAGCTTTCATGATATCGTCATATTTTTCCCAAAATAAAGATGTTGTAGCATTATATCCTGTGAAGAATCTTACATCAGATTATCTCCTGAAACTTCTTTTGAATGTGGTAAAAGTTTTAACAGAGACTGGATATCACATTTTAACTATAATATCCGATAACAATCGAGTGAACCGTAAATGTTTTGAAAATTTATGTGGTGGTACTTTAGTTCCAAGTTTGAAAAATCCTTATGATTCCAATAAAACTATTTTTATATTGTTTGATACTGTACATATTATAAAATGCATCAGAAATAATTGGCTAAACCAAAAAGACATTAATCAAACATTCCGAATACCGAAGTTTCCTTATAGTGAAGCTGATCAGACGGTACACAATGCTTGTGTAAGAGACCTGAAACAATTGTATATATCAGAACAACAGAAACTTGTCAAAATGGCTCCAAGTTTGTCTTCAAAGTCATTATTTCCGTCTTCTTTAGAACGACAAAACGTAAATCTATGTTTAAAATTATTTGACGAAAAAAACATATCTGCTTTGGAAATTCATTCTGGTGAGTTGTCATATGGAACAGTAATATTTTTGCAAATAGTTTGTAGTTTTTGGAAAATCGTAAACTGCAAGTCAAAGTTCACAGCGGACAGGAAAAGGGATAATTATAGAAGTGCTATTTACACAATGGATGACGAGAACGTTAACTTCCTTAAATCCTTTGTAAAATGGGTTGAGGCTTGGAATGAGATCGATTGTTCTCCAACCTGTATTGGTAAGCTGACAAAAGAAACCCATTTTGCTTTAACGCATACTGCAAAAGCCATGATAGATTTGTGCCACTATCTTTTAAATGTTTTAAACTTTGAATACGTGTTATTAGGTAAATTTCAGTCAGACGATTTAGAGGGGAGATTTGGACGATATCGTGGAATGTCTGGTTCAAATTACAATATTACTGTTAGTCAGATATTAGAATCGGAGAGAAAACTCAAAATATTAGATTTACTTAAATTGCAGTCCTCGAAACATGGAGAATTCCAAATTAAAGATTTCTTATCGTTGTGTGAGGCAGAATTACCTATTGATCGAGATGACGAAGATGCTACACATTTTCAGGATATTGATACAAGTTTAATAAATTATTCGGATAATGACATCAAAGTATTAATCTATATTGGAGGGTATATTGTCCAAAAAACATCACATACCAAAATTCAGTGCATACATTGTCAACGTAAATTATCTTGTAACAGAGAGCTTTTAGTTGAAATAGATTCCGATGATACTTATCGATATCTTGAATTTATAGATCGCGGTGGATTAAAATACCCGTCAGAGTACCTAGTTAATATTGTTTTGAAAGCTTACTCAATTTTTCAAGTTTTAATTTCCGAAAGATTCGAGATTGATTTTTTGAATGTAAAATGTCAGAAATCAGTACTCGTAAAGTTGACTCTTGATGAACTGCAACTTGAACATAATAATATTGATAATTGTGAGTCCTGTGGTTTAAGCGAAACTAAATTAGTTCAACTATGTCTCAACTATTTTGCTAATATTTTGCTAAATAATTATTCTAAATTAAAAAATAACATGATTAGAGAAAAGGAAAAAATTAAAAGCGAAAACAGAAAAGTACAAAAACTGAAGGGTTCCTGTAGAAAATAATGTACATATTTAGATATATAGAACATATACCTACTGTAGTTATTATTAATTTATATTTTTTTTCAAATGTTTACTTATATGTTGATTAAGTTTTTATGTTGTTTATGCATCCATTCTTAAAAATGTACATATGCGCATTTTTGTTGTGTTATTTTATTGTGCTCAATAATATTGACTTACGTTACCGACCTATGTTTCTCATTACATTAAACATAATATGTGCATATGCTAACAAAGCTTGTGTTATATTTATTTATTTGTTTATGCGAAAATCTTATTAAACAAGAATAAGGTAAGCATAATAATTATTATTATAATCCCACGGATGAACTGTGTTGCACATCGCGCTGAGGCTGTCACCCCGTCGAGCGCCGATCGAGCTATGACTCCGGTCGACGCCATTAAAACTGAATGCGGTGGCCTGTTCTATCGTAGGCCTCGAATAGACCCTGGGCGCATGGTACCATTCGAGAGTATTCGTGTTTATAATAATTGTTCTTTGAAGCAATTTGATGAGACTCACGTTTATCGATATCGTAGTACTTTATTTTTAAGTCACTCTATACTCGTAGTTGAGATACGTGTGCTCGAGCGAATTGCGAGTAAAAATCGTAGTTTTGTTTTTCACTATAATTTATTAAAATTACAATCTTGTACATTTTATACTTAAAACTAAATTAGATCTACAATCCCAAACAAGTATCATATCACAGAATTGTTTTGCACTATTGGATACTATGTAAAGTTTGTATGTGTACATACTGTAAATAAACAATTAGGTTAATTCAGCTCTGGTATTTTCTTCCATTTATTATTTTTAGGAAACAGCATAAGTGGGTTAGGAACTTAAACGGACACCTGCAGATTTTCTGGTTTGGACCGTCTCGAACCAGTGGCGCTTCCGGACAACCCCTCAATCCTGTTCAGGAACTGGCTGGCAAAAATTTGCTACACCACCAGACAATTCCTGAACCGCCGTGTTCTCAAGCAATACTGAACTATGTCTTTTTTATGTACAGAAATTCCCCGTGTAGCTCCTTCCGTTTGAAGTATGTGCTCATAATTTTCATCTTTTGTTCTATAGCAAATGTTATTAATCTTAGCTCATTGTCGTTACTCTCTTCATGTTTGCTGTTCCCTCCTGTAATCTCTCTGTAAATCTCTTCTCTGCCTACTTTTGAGTTCGTATCGCCAACTAATAGCTTGAGATCTGTCTTTGGGATTTTCCTTACTACTTCCTCTAGGACCTCATAGAACTCATCCTTTATCTTATATTCTTTTTCTTCCGTTGGCGCGTGTGCATTGATCACCATTATCATGTTAACCATTGTTTTAATTCTTATAGAGCATATCCTGTAGGATTGTGAGCCAAAGTGTTTGAGTTCTTCCTCTATACTTGAACCGCCGTACAGATAAAGTGGAGCAGGCAACCCAAATAACATATTACAACGGTCACTCGATAATATTTTAATAATAAGTACTAGAAGGATCAGAGATGGCCTACCACTTTTGTGTTTTTTACTCTCAGAATTGAACCTAGCGTATGCTTTCGAAATTTGAACATAGCGATTCGAGACACCTTGTAATTAGAACTGATTTCCATTGACATTAAATAACTATTTGAGGTTATGATGCAAATAAAAATTTTGACCAACTTAAAAGGCAAGCGTGACATTTGTGCACTTGTAATTGAAAATGTTTAGGCCTGCGGTCTGGCTCTTCCTAAATCTCATTATTGACTGGGGCGTCAAAACCTAAACACGTTCCCTGTGATTTGGTTGAAGTTTGTGTAACGTTTTTGTTTTTTTTTTTTGAGTTCCTGCATTCAACCATTTTCAAAGACTAAATTGTGCATTTCTACTGCTGTTTTCACAGTTATATGTAAGTATAAAGTATTGACTTGTAAAGTAGAATCTTAAGGAAATTTTAATTATTTATAGAGCTGCCTGCATTTTGGGTAACCGTAAGAAACTAATTCGTAGTCAAGTACGTGAAAGCATCTATAGCGACTAAACATTTATGAAGGAAAAATCAAGTGGGACTTTTGCAATTTCTCTCAGTCGTTTGCAAGAATGAGTGACTAAAGCAACCGATGTTGGCCTAAATACAGTTAAGACTGGAGTTTACTTAAACCGAACTAACTTCAAATTCTTGTATATTGGATTGTCTAACGACCAAATATAATTTTATTCACTATGCTAGAGCTATGCTTGCAGGATAAGCCGATTACAACAGATTACAACCGATTACCTACCCTTACAACTCGACGTATACTATCTACCTGGCTAATGGTGCTCAAATATTTCAGACTTATTTTCTGTATAAAGCATATAAAACGAACACAGGCAGTTCTGTATTTCAAAAATAATCTAACTTTTCAAAATTCTCTTTTATTGGCAAATTTGTTATATAGGGTTAGCTATATGGTAACCAAAACAAATATTAACAGACCATTAAACTAATAATAAATATATAAATTCAACAACAATGTTTTTGCATTCTTGCTAGTCATCGGCAATGATGTTATAAATTGCTCATTATTGTTATTGCAAAGCTGTTATCTACTTACAGTGCTTGCCTAAATGCGTTCCTAAAAGTTATCTTATTTAGAACTTCCAGGAAACGGAAAATATGTTGCTTTTATGGATGAGTAATGATAATAAAGTTTAGTATGTCGAATAATAAAATTAATGAGGTGCTTATGCAACTGGTTATTGTTTTGCCCCTCCTCAAATTATCAGTTGCTTAGTAGGCCTACTACTTAAGTATAAAATCGCAAATTGTTAACCCTGATGTCATTAGCAATTTTCGTTCAGTCTTGATTGTTTGTAATTTGTGTTGTCACTTTTAAATTTAAAAAAATGGAAAATAAACGTGGTGCCTATTTGTCCAAACCAAAAAGTTGTAAGATGCAGTTAAAACGGGCGCGTTTTGCAAAACGCAAAAAACGGGTTGATGTGTTGAGTGATTCAAAAGATTCAAGTGATTGTGTTAGTGATTGTTCTATCAGCGAAGATGTCAGCGAAAATATTGTCGATACTACTTCTGTTAAAAATGAGAAGTCACCAGCCATTCTCGAAACATCCGAAGAGTTTTCTGATGAATTGCCAGAGCTGGTCATAGAAGTAGAAGAACCTCAAGAATCGTTCGATTTTACTGGACGAAGAATAGTAGATATACAGTACCTACTGAAAACTATCCAATCTTTTAAACACAATGGTTTTGATTGCACATTTTGTGATGTGGAAATTATTAGCGAAAAGAGACTTGGTTTTCGCAGCATTTTTACAACTCAGTGCAAAATGTGTAACAAAGTAGATACTGTATCCACGGAAGATTCAGCTACAGATCAGCTTGATGTTACAACGGCTGCAGTGTTAGGTAATTAATATCTTATATATAATATATATACAGGGTGCCCGCTTTTCGAGGCTGAACATAGGCATCTCGCTTATTTGAATAGATACGAAGAAGGTTAGCTAGAATATTGTAGCGGTATCAAAATTTTTACACAACGTTTAAATTTTTCAGAATCATCATCATGTTCATTTTTGCTGATAGGCGCTATATTAGTTTTTTACAGTTAAATAGATATTTTCTTGCTGATTTCAACAATGTATAACATGATACAGTTTATGTTACGCAAACTGCGATTATTTCAAAAAAACGTTAAATGCCATGGGACCCATGGAAAAACAAATGCAAACAAAACAAAATCATAACGTTTGTTGATGTGACAGTTTGCGTTCAGTAGTTTGTCTTGCGCAAAGTACATTTTAATAGAGTTTCGAGTCATCATCGGATTATTTTTTTTCTTATGGGGGCCATATTGTATTTATAAGCATTTCGATTGAATTTTTCGTTCTGAATTTGAAAATGTATAAAGTTCTATCCATTTAATTTTAAAAAAGGCATATTGATAACAATACGTATTGGAAAACAACATAACATTTGACTTTTAATAGTGTAGTGTAATAAATTAAAATTAATTTACAGTAAATGTTGAAATATGGCGCCTATAAGAAAAAATGAACTTGACGAAGATTCTGAAAAATCGAAACATCGTGTAAAATTTTGTATACCGCTATACTATTCTAGCTAAAAAGTTGCATTAAAAAAGTTTTCATATATTTCAAAAATTGTTAATAATAAAAGAGTTGCGAGACGAAAACGACATTGACAAAAGCGGGCACCCTGTATATATAATATATCTAAATTTGGTATACATAATTATCGAACATGTTTTGTAATCTTTGGGTCATT
Organism: Agriotes lineatus; assembly: GCA_940337035.1. Taxonomy (NCBI): domain Eukaryota; kingdom Metazoa; phylum Arthropoda; class Insecta; order Coleoptera; family Elateridae; genus Agriotes; species Agriotes lineatus. The sequence goes on from CALNHX010008175.1 coordinate 46,535, forward strand.
GGGGTGCATTCCCATGTTGACAATTTTTCCAAAACGTAAATATACGCCACTGGCTTTTTTAAAAATCTGGTAGAATTTTAGAACTCCGTGTTTAATTTTTAGCAAAAGTCGCTGTTAGGAATTTTGATGTTACTGCCTTGTTATCGAGATATTTCGAATTTTAATAGGTTTTCTCCAGTTTTCGTGTGTCGGTGATTTTCAAATATATTATAAATGGTTGCAATAATATCGAAATATTATAAAATTGAAAAATAATGTTTTGAAACATTTAAAATTTTTGTTAACATTTTTTAAAATAAACTATCCAAATTTTCAAATCAAATTGTTATTGAACTGCAAATCCAACTTCTGAAAGTAAAATCCATATTTTCAAATTGAAACATATATTTGGAGTAAACGGACTATATTTTGATTTTATATCAATGCGGTAATATTACGAACACTGTTTTTAAATAAAAATAAAAATTTTGAAATTGTTAAAGTAAATATTTGGTTTTCCTAATTCAAGTTTAGCAAAAGTTAAGCAGGGGGGGGGTTACTTTACGAACGCAGTGTATACATTTTTGATAGGGTGGGTAAGGGCTTAATTGCGGGGGGGGGGGCATTTTTTGTAGTTACGCCACTGATTATAAGTTTTATACATCGTCAAAGATGGCTGGATACCGCATAATAAATTTCGAAATCTTCTTGTTATTCGTTAATTAAATTTTTGTTTTGTCATTAAGAATTGTATGCACCGGTGGTAGTTACGCGTGTTTGGCAGAAATCACTTCTGCATTAAATATTCCACCAATCTCGAGTCGGACATTTTTCAAACACCAGGAAACAGTATACACTAGTATAACGGCCTTAGCATGGGATGAAATGATAGAAGCAGGAAAAGAAGAAAAGAAGCTGGCAATAGAAGCTGGCGAACTTGATGACAATGGGGTACCAATAATTACTGTTGCTGCGGATGGCGTATGGTCAAAACGATCTTACAAATCGAATTATAACGCCTTGTCGGGTGTAGGCGCTATTATTGGTTGGCGAACTAAACAAATTTTATATGTTGCCATAAAAAATAAATATTGTCGAATATGCCAGCAAGAAGAAAAATTACAAAAGGCAATTAGGCACAACTGTTTCAAAAATTGGCATGCTTCTACAGCTGCTATGGAAGCTGGAATAATCGTAGAGGGCTTCAAAAAATCTATTGATATGCATGGTTTAATTTACGGAAAACTAATAGGAGACGGCGATAGCAGCGTTATGCGAAAAATTAAGGATGCTGCTCCTTATGGACCACAATTTCTAATTCAGAAGATAGAGTGCAAAAACCACATCCTCAGTAATCTAGGCAATAAAATCAAAGAAGCAGCTAAAAAACCAAAAATGCCTCCATTGATTAAATCACACTTATTAAAAAGTCAGCTACGTTTTCGTTATGGCGTGACTAAAGCAGTCGAGTACAGGAAAAATCAACCGATTCCTACAAAAGAAAAAATCTCTCTACTCAAATCCGACATCTTAAACGGTTATAAACACATTTTTGGTGAACACAATGATTGTGCGGACTATTTTTGTAACGGTTCAAAAGAAAGTGAAAAAAACATACCCCGAATTTAGGTCAAGTCCCATTCATGAAGATATTGTCAATGTTAATAGGGTAGCCATGCACGCGAACAGCTTGATAGAAGATGTCGACACTAACATTGTTGAGACGTTCAACTCCGTTGTTGCAAAATATGTGGCGGGAAAAAGAATTAATTATTCGCAACGAGGGTCTTATACAGCACGATGTGGAGCTGCAGTTACTTCTTTCAAAAATAGCGGGGAATTAAATTATAAAGTGCAGAAATTATTAGCGACATGTAGTCCAGGAAAGTATGCAATAGTATTTTACATGATACGTGCGGGAACAAGAATTTTGGGAACGCGTAGCGCGGTTTGCGACTCGAGTGCGCGAGTTAAGTTGCCAATCGTGGCCTTAACGAAAAAAAACTTTATTTATTTTCCTACACAAGTTTTTAATTAAATGTAGGAGTTACAAATTTGTACAGAGTAACGTTCTGTAAGAAGCACATCTAAAACTAGCAACGTTCTATAAGACACAAATCTATAAACTAACTTAAAATTACACAAGCACGGCTATTTATAGCCTCTGCCATCTTCGGGTGGGGTGACCGAGTGGTGTCACATAATTACACAATATTGCGCAACGTTTTGCAACGTTTCGCAATGCTACACTTCTTTGCAAGTTCAGAGAATTCTAAATATAGAATTCGTGGCAGCAAGCGACATATATGTTCTTAAGTGGTTGAGTGGTTTACATTACTTAATTGATAGTCAAGTGGTTACATTACTCCTCCCCTCTTAAGACAATTCAAAGCATTTGAATTTCACGTTTTGATTTCTAAGAACTCAAAAGGTTTAGGAATATCGTCTTTAAAGACTTTTGATTTTATATATGCCATGAATTTATCTTGTAAGGCTTGGCGTTTACAATAGGTATATACTAACAAACTAAAGATTATTATTACAATCATACTTAGTATTATAATCGTGGTTACAGAAATGTACTGCAAGTTCGTTACATTGGCAGGCTCAAGCGCCCCTTGTATTCCCCCAAGCTGTGACTGGTCTTTAATCAGCTCTTTAATGCTGATCGGTGTCAGATCCACACTTGCTGTTTTAGTGTGTTTAGCACTATTTGCATCCAAGGCATCAATATTGGGTATTTGCAACTTTACAAGTTTTGAAGAAGAGGTTCTGATTTGGAACAACAAGGTGTCATGGTCAATGACTGCTGTACAATCCGGTGTGAGATGAATTAGATTCGTTTTCGTTACTATTTTCCTTGACTTGGTGTCTAAGCATTTAATGTCAATGGTTACTTTTTGTGGAGTAGTAACCAACCAAGTGGAATCGTCAATTTGGGCTATTTTGACTTTTAGTAGGTTAAACAGGTAGGGTGAACAAGTTTTGTTGGAGGAAAAAGACAAAAGTTGGGTCTCACATAACTGGTTATTAACAACGGAAAAGTGGTATTTCTCAGTGCAAAAATAGGAACCGGTGGTCACCAATTTACAGTGGTCCAGTTCGACGGGTATTGACGTTGCAAGGTTGAAGAGTATGGTTTTATAGGTAGGAATGATCATACGGTACAAATTGGAGTCAATGTATACCGGGAACGGTATCAATTGCATGAGTTGGTAAATAGTGTCTTTGTGCACTAATGGTATTTCGAAGACGAACGTTATTTTGTTATTAATTTGATAAGCTTGGATTAATATTATAGATTCGTAAAGATGAAGGGTTTTATGATGTACAGGTTAAGGTAAAGAAAGCATGTTGTCTGAGTTTTCAGAAAGGTAGATAGAGATTTGATTGAGATTGGATAATAGTTCTGCGTTATCAAGTAGGGACATATGCATTTGTTGGTTTTGTGCAAAGGTGAGAGATGTTTCTAATTCGAGCCAGGTGTTTACAAACATTTGTAACGAAAATATTGATTCTGATAGGACACTCTGAATAGAGAGTGAATTTATGTTGTTGGTTATAGCACGATTTTGTACAATCAATTTCTGTAGATTTGTATTTAAAAGCTCCTGATTTTTAGTTAGGGTAAATATAGCGTTTATGGAATCATTTATTAAATGTGTATGTTGACTTAGAATTTTATTGTGGATATCTCTTGTGGATTGAAGATCCGCAATGGCATTCTCGTATTTTTCTCCGTCTTCAGCGTCAAGATTGCCTGTCAAAAATTTAAATACAGTGCCGAGTCCATTTATTACTCCGCGTTTTGTTCTGATTGTACAATAGCATGTCATTGTGATTTAATTTTGTTTGTTCTTCATTTTTAACTGTGTAAAAATCGCGATCTCTTAATTTAAGGATAGAGTTTAATAATGAACGTCTAAGTATAGTATAATTTGTTAATAAGGGTGTATAGTCAAATGTTTTTATAATAGTCCAGTCGCTTTCTTTAATTTGCGCTTTTCCTAGGTTTTGAGGGTAAAGTCCAGGGTTTTCGGAGAGGTCGGTTATCGTAACGTCGCCAAGGGTTGAAGTTAAGAAGAGGGACCAGGTAATGATGTACCTGCAACAAGTTTATTCTCTTTAATAGGTAATATTTCGTTTGCGTGTCTGTTGAGTACTTGTTTCGTATGTTCGTCTTGTACAGTGTAGATGTGATTGTCCAGTATTTTGATGATTTTAAAGGGTCCTTTGAATTTGGCTATTTTTTTGTTTCTCTTGTCTTGTTTTAGGAAAACCTTTTGATCAATTTTGAAAACGGTTAAGTGTTTCTTTTTATTAAGATTTTCGTTACGTTTTTGTTTAGTTAGAATTTGCTTGTCTTTTAATTCATTGTAAAGATGGGTCATTCGGTTTTTGTGATCATTCAAATAGTTTTCGTAAAAAGTGTCGGTGCATAGGTCATAGGGGTCTCTATTATCTGTGTGTCCAAACAAAATTTCTCGTGGGGTATATTTTAAATTCGAATGTATTGAATTGTTGTACGCCAGAATACAGTGAGGCATTTTTTCCGAATCAGGCGTATCTTTGAGAAGTCTAAAATGTTCAATTAGTGTAGAATGTATTCGTTCTACGGGTGAATTAGATTCATGGTGCAACGGAGTAGTTACATGCAGATCGATCTTATGTAATTTTAAAAATTCTTTAATACTAGCGGTAGCGAATTCATTATCGGCAATAATCTTTTTGGGAATAGCATAATTTGAAAAATATTTAAACAGGGCGTTTGTTATGTCGATTCCATTACGTGATTCTAACAAGTAAGCTTGGGTGAACTTACTGAAATTATCGATAATTGTAAGATATTGGGTGTTATTTATGTGAAAGATGTCTATGTTAAGACATTGGAAGGGTTTATCATATGCGGGTGTAAATTGAAAAGGTAATTTATTGGGGTTACGATTGTACTTTTCTCTTTTACATGTATCACAATTCGTGATAAATGTATCGATTTCCTTGGTCATTCCTTTCCAATAGTATAATCTTTGGAGGTGCTCTATTGTCTCGTTGATCCCTCTGTGATTGGTATCACCGAAATGGTAATCGGCGATATATTGTTTTCTATGATCTGGGTTTGTGACATAAGTAACTTGTTTACTACATTTATGGAATTTCGGAGAGTTAGCATTAAGGTTTTCTGAAATGAATTTTGAAAATTTCTCAAACGTTTCTTCGTTTTGGAATATGCAATAGTAGTGTAGTTTAGGTGAACAATGTTCGATAAGCAATTGCATAAATTTTTCTATATAGTTTTGGTTGTTGATAAATACGGTTATATGGGAATATCCGTCAAAGTTATATATTTGCATGGGTTTAGGAATTGCGGCGTTTATAAATTCGATTTGGTTTTTATACCTTTGTAAAGGTAATTCTGCGATGTCAATCACGGGTGTAGAAGATTGTTGTGAATGTATCGTATTGTTGTCATTGTCATTATTCACGGCACCAGGTGCAGGTGTTGGTTTTTCGTCTTTTTTTTTAGTAATTATTATGTCCGACAGAATTTTAATTTTTTGTTTCGTAGGTGGGTTAATTACTGGTATCGTAAAATCGGATAAGTCAGGTGGATCTGGTCTATTTGCTATGATACTAGCATTATCGTCAAAATTGGGTTCTGGTGTGTCTAATTGTTCAATTGATAGGGGATTTATATTAATTCGGCTTAAGGCATCAGCTACCTTATTGGTTTTTCCTGGTAGGTATTTAATGGTAAAATTATATTCTTCTAATTTTATACTCCAACGGGTTAATTTAGAATTTGGCTCTTTGATGTTGCGAAGCCATATTAAAGGTCTATGGTCTGTAAATATTGTAAAATGTACGCCATATAAATAGGGGCGGAAATGTTTGCAGGCCCAAACAATGGCTAATAATTCTCGTTCTATTGTGGGGTAGTTAATTTCGGCTTGGTTAAGGGTTCTTGATGCATAGCTAATAGGTCTGTTATTTTGTGATAATACTGCTCCAATAGCAAATTTGCTAGCGTCTGTAGTCAGTTCAAATGGTTTTGTAAAGTCAGGATAAGCTAATATTGGATCATTAGTTAGCAAGATTTTTAGTTTCTCAAATTGTTCAATGAAATTTTGATCGTGTATAATTTTTGAATCTTTCTTTAAACATAAAGTCAGGAATTTTGTTATTTTAGCATAATCTTTTATAAATTTTCGATAATAACCTAAAAGTCCTAGAAACGATTTTATATCAGTTCTAGTTTTTGGTAAGGGAAATTTCATAATAGCACTGATTTTATCTGGGTTTGGTTTTACACCGTCTTTAGTAAGGATGTGTCCTAAATAAGCAATGGATTTTTTTAAGAATTCGGATTTGTCTAATTGTATTTTTAAGTTAGCAGTGCGACATTTTTCAAAAACATGTCGTAGTTTAATCATGTGTTCTTGTAGGGATACTGAATAAATAATTATGTCATCAAGGTAAACCATGCATTGTGTGGGTGTTAGGCCAATCAACGCCTGATTTATAAGTCGTTGAAAGCTGCTGGGGGAGTTTTTGAGCCCAAATGGCATTCGTTTAAACTCAAAATGGCCCTCTTCACTAGAAAAGGCTGTCTTTTCTCTATCAGCTTTGTTTACTTTAATTTGATGAAAACCTGAGGCTAAATCAAGGGTAGTAAAATATTCAGATTTACCTAAATTGTCAAGTACTTGTTCTATGAGAGGTAACGGGTATTTGTCTTCTATGGTATTTTCGTTCAATTTCCTATAGTCAATAACTATCCTCCATTTTTGTTTGCCTGAACTATCTAATTTTTTTGGAACGATCCATATAGGTGCGTTATACGGTGACTCTGAATGTTCAATAATTCCGTCAGCAAGCATTTTGTTTATCTGGTTTTTTACTTCTTCGCGATGAACATGAGGGTAGCGATAATTTTTTGTAAAGATAGGGATGTCATTTTTTGTACGTATAAAATGTCTTGTCAAGTTTGTGTAAGTCAATGGTAGTTCTGGGTGATGAAAAATATCTTTGAATTCGTAACATAGAGTCGTTAATGCATGAGCTTCTTCAGCATTTAAATGTGTTGTATTAATGTTTTTTAAGTTTTCATTTTGAAGTTGATTTCGAGATTTTAAATTAAAATTTTGATTCTGAGTATTGATGGTATTTATTTCTATTAAATTTGAGTGTTTATAGTCATCTAATAACAGTGGGTTGTAAATATAAAATTCCTTTGTCTGATTAGATGTGTTAATTGCTGTTGTATAAAAATAATTATTATGGACTTTAACTATAGCTCTAGGTGTTCTACAATCTTTGTCAAATATTATTTTGTCACATAAATATGTACCATTACTATTTACAGTTGGTAAAATAATTTGTTTTTCTGATCTAGGGGGTAGATATATTCGTTTAAGAGGCTGTGAGTGTTGATTTATTTTAGAAAAATTACATTCGTTTCTTTTTTGAACTTCTTGTTTAAGTTTGGATTTATTGTAGTGGAAGGGGATAATATTTTGCTCGGTTTGAATATGCATCCATTTAAAATCAATGTTTGCATTTATATTTACTAATAAATCGGATCCTATTAATCCAACATAATCAGGGCTAAAATTAAACATATAGCACATATGATTTCCGGGTTCTAAAAATAATGAGTTTATCGGAATATCGGCTACTTGATTATGTGTCGTAGTACCATGGGGTGTGGTTATTTGAAAATTATAATTATATATTAAATTTGGAAAATGTTTTTCTACAAATAAAGGTGATATTAGCGTTTTACTGCTGCCGGTATCAATTAATATTTTATCTTGTGTTCCTGGTATTAAAATATACGGTAAATTAGATTTAATTGTTGTTACAAGAAAAGTTTCAATTTTATCCAAGGCTGTATTTAAAAATTTACAGAGTCTGGGTCAATGTCGTGTTCTTCTGAATAAACATTCTGGGAATCGTTGTTTATATTTGTTTCAAGTGCGTCGGCTTCAAAAAGTGGGTCAAGTGGGTCATTACGTTCTGTGTCGATATCATCCTGATGGAATTCTTCGAAATCGTAATTGCTCGGCTGGGCCACTTGTAAATGATTAGAACGAAAATTTGGTCGTTTGTTTGAATTTAAATTTTGAATATTACTGTTTAATGGTCGTTTTGGAATAACGGCGTGTATAGTAGACGTTTCCATTTTTTCAACAGGATTATTAGGGACAAAATTTCGTTTCGGAGCGAAAACATTTCTTTCAAAAGGTTGTCGATACCAACCTGGAGTTTGAGAAAAATTACGTTGTAACGTGGGATTCTGAGGGCTTCGGAATGTATTAGGAAACTGTGGAATTGATTGTCGTTGAAAATTTTGATTAGGTCTAAAATTATTGTGTTTCATTTGTTCATTATATTTAGTCCATGGGTTGTTTTGAAAATTCTGACGATTCATTACTGGTTTATTACTTTCAGTTTGTAAATAATTACGAGATGCATTTTGAGAATAGCGTATATCTAGTTCATCTCGAACGATTGCGATAGCAGCTTCTAGGCTATTAGGATTTCTGGCTCGTAAAAAGTGCCAAATGGTTCATTTAAACCGCTCAAAAAGGATCTTAGGGCTAGATTTTTTTGAATTTAATAATTTATCATCTTTTATAGGTCTGGCTTCAGGTCCAAGGAAAATTTTTGAATTAAAAGTTGCTAGATGTGTTCTAACTCTGTTATAAAAGTCAATAGGGGATTCTTTCAGATTTTGTTTTATTTTTGCAAGGTCTATGGTTAAATTTAATTCTGATCGCTGATCTCCAAAGTTATTGATTAGTGTTAATTTTAATTCATTCCAGTTGTTGAATTCATAGCCGGTAACGACTTCTAAAGCCTTGTCTTTTAATTTATTTCTAACGGATGAAAGTAAGAATTTATTAATATAGGCTTCTGGCTGAGCTGGTATTAAAAATTGGGATAAAATTAGCTCAACAGATCTAATAAATTCTGATAAAGTTAGTGGGTTACCGTCGTAACTTGGAATTTCAGAAACCATTCGTACAGAAAAACCTGGTGGGAATAAATCTGCCATGTTTCGATTTGCTTGTATTTGGTTGAAAATTAAACGTGGTGGTCTCAGCAGTAAATTACATTTTTTTTATATATCTTTAATATTATAGTAATTATTTTATTATGGAATTATCAATTAGCCTCAGAAAAAACGGTGCGTAAATCACGCACGTGTGTGTCAAAGTAGTAGAATGACCGTAAAGAAGGCGTTTCCGTGATTCAATAGAGTGCGCGAAAACGTGGTTTGTACGCAAGGAGTGCAATAAATCCTATTGCGAAACAAAAATTCGAAATTTGAACTACAAACGACGTGCGAAAACTCAAGGAACGAGACCAAAAAAGTTATTCCATGTTGTAGATGATGATGGTGATTACGGAGAAAATGCCAATGTTGAAGATATGGAGACTGCGACGTATTTAGAAAAAGAAGCAACATTCCTTGAGCAATTGAAAAATGAAGACCCAGCAGAAATACAAAAATTAACTGAAGGGCAAAGGAATAATTCTTTATGGAAGACGATGAGGGTCAAAAGATTAACTGCATCCAATTTTGGTAAAGTTGCAAAACTAAAGAAAACCACTTCCACAGCGAACACGGTAAAGGCTCTTCTATATCAAGAATTTTTTGGATCTTTGGCAACTCACTACGGCATACAAAACGAAAGCAGAGCAATTACCCAATTTCAAGAAATTTCTGGATTAGAAGTAACAAGTTGTGGCCTATTTGTAGAACCAAAATATCCATTTTTAGCTGCATCTCCTGATGGATTAGTAGGTGATGACGCCATCATTGAAGTAAAATGCCCTTATAATTCAAGAATGTCAACACCGAAAGAAGCAACTGAAAATGGTGTTATAAAATTTTTGACATTTGATGACAGCGGTGGTCTTCAATTAAAGAATAATGACAATTATATGCACCAAGTACAAGGTCAATTGAACATCGCAAATAAAAACAAATGTTATTTTGTTATATGGACGCCAAAAGACTTGTTTTATCAAATTATATACAAGGATGAAAATTTCTGGGACAGCCGAGTTCCCAAACTTGTCTCTTTTTACAAAAGTGCACTTTTGCCTGAATTAATCGATCCCCGTAAAGTTAGAGGTCAAGAATTGCGTAAGAAGTATCTTTGAAAATTTTGCGGTTTACCGATATGTATATAGATATTTGTGTTAGTTTCAGTTTGGTGATTTATGATCTGTATTTACCTACTTTCAAAATAATTAATTTTTACATTTTAAATTACTTACTCTAAAACTATATTTCTTTACTAATTCTAAAAATTGTTAAACACAACTTCATTTATATTGTAAAATATTATTTATATATTGTAATATATAGTATACATTTTATTTGTTTATTGTGCGGAAAATACATTTTTATTCGATTATGTCAAAAAGTGATGTTTTTTGTTTCGGATATTTGGAAGAAAAGGTACTTTCAGTACAGTATAAATTTTTGTCGTGGTTGCTAGGTTACTTAACTTTTAGTCCTAGGCCGAAAAGGAAACTACTAATATTCGGACGCTAAAAAATTATGATCAAAGACTCTTTACTTCATGCAGTCGAATAAAATATTATTTAACGAACGTTTAATTCGTTATACTATATTTGGTAACACATACTCACATTGAAAATGTAACTCATACTAGCAACGCCCAATCACTATTTATTATTTGCAAAAAATCATCAATCGATGAAACGCGTAATATACATAAAATATGCGTTGTTGAGAATTACGTCGTTACAGTAATGCAAAAATAATTATTTTTAACTTTCTTGTCGCCTACAATATTTTACTTGGTTCAGTTTCTTTAAAGACACGTTTACTTATGTTTTATATTATATATCTTTTACAATACTCCCAATCTACTCAAATTTGATTGAAAAGTGTAATATTATTCCATTATATGCTTGAACTAAACCTAAACGCACAATTTAAAAAACCGTACTACCTCAGTATCACTATAGAGAGAAGTATTAGTTTCGTAAAACTATAATCTGCCTGCTTATCTCAGCATGAATTCTGTAGTCGGCTTATCTGCGCGCGACGTGTTGCCTACATTCTTTCCTTAAATTGTTCACAATTTCCCAAATATTTATCAATTCTTGTCAAACCATTTCCATAATTTTATGATCAATTCAAAAGAGAGAATTTTTAATATTTTCAATATTTCGTCATTTTATCAGCATTTATTTACTGAAAATACTTCTAACGTTTTTTAGCCAGAACATAATCAATATTGAGAAATTCCAAAATTTCTTTGTGTCAATAGATAGCTAAGACATACAAGAATTATATAAAATATTGATCATGTTTCCATCTATAGCCGTGGTCTCAAAATAATGGAAATAAGTTGGCACTAAATGCAAGAAATTGTCAAGTGCAAATGCCAGCCTTAAGTTAATTGTTAAAGGAGCCTAAAAAAGTGACGGAAGAAAATTTACTACTCCAAGAAAACAAATTACTAAACCTAGCCCCAGGTCATCTATCGAGCAATATGAAGAAAAAGTAATCCGAAGCGTGATCTATAACTTTGCCATAAAAAGAGTCCTACAATAAAAGCTGTGTTCGAAGTCGAACAAAATGAAGAGGGGTGTTAATTTAACTGAGAAATTACATTCCTTTGGGCGATTGGTACATAAAATGGGTTTTCAATAGAGAAAATGTCAAGAAAATAGACACATTCTAATAGAGAACAGAGAAATTCCAGCAAGACGTGTTGAATTTTTAAGAAAATATAAAGCCGAATGCCGAAATATTTTGTACACTGATGAAACGTACTAACATAGCTCCCGTACTTTTCTAAATGTTGGGATGTTGGCACCAACATCTGTTTAAAATTACATGTCAGTAAAGAGCAACGATTGATTATTCTTCATGCCGAAGGTAGAAAGAGGGAACGTGTTTTGGTTTCGATGAAACAACGAATAATGAGATTTAGGAAGAGCTAGACCACAGGCCTAAACATTTTCAATTGCAAGTGCACAAATGTCACGCTTGCCTTTTAAGTTGGTCAAAATTTTTATTTGCATCATAACCTCAAGTAGTTATTTAATGTCAATTGAAATTAGTTATAATTATAAGGGTCGTCATTTCTGATACTATAATTAAAATATTATCGAGTGACCTTTGGAATATGTTATTCGGGTTGCCTGCTCCACTCTCTCTGTTCGGCGCTCAAGTATAGAGTATCTCATGGCCATTTGTAAATAAGGTGTAGTTATTAACTTTTTGTATGTTCGTACCTGGTAAATGTGTTTCTTGTATTGCTGCTATCTCTACGTTATATTTGTTTATCGCGCTCACCAAGTTTATTACTGCTCCGTCCTCATATACCCCTTATACATTCCATATCTCTATATTTATACTTTGTTCTCTTAATTGGCTTTGTTGTTCTTTGTCTTTTGTTATTTTCTATACGCTGATAATCCTGTACCTCCTGTCCATATTCATTGCCCGTTTTGTCGTTATCAGTTATCACCCTATCTGTGCCTAGTAGTTTTTTGCGTGTAATGCATGTTATTTTCCTTATCTGCTCTTCAAAACTACTTCCCTCGAGCGATCTTTCCGTTATTTTACTATACATATAATAACCACCGTGATTCCATTATATTTGAAGCAGCCTGTACATATGGGTTAAGCACAAATATGCAATAAAATTAAGTAAGGTATACAGCCCGATTTATTTTAAATACATGATAAACGGTAATTAAAATTTTGGCTTTAATTAGGACCCCAATTTTTAATTAAATTAGTTGATGATTACTAACATAAAGTGAATATGTATGTACAAGACATGTAAATACGTCCTCAAACGTCGCGTTCTGGCACACGCCAAGTGAACGAGCACCTTGCATTTGCTGCTCTATTGTTAAGCGCGTTCTAAACCTGGTGACGTACCTTTTAGACAGATCTGTGTAAATGTGGTGCTTCCAGTGGCCAAGTAGGCCTATAAATGAGCCGAACGTGTGACAGTATTAACTACGTTCAAGTCACAGTAGCACCATAAAGAATATTTAAATGTTAAATGTTAATTGACCGTGTCAAAATAAGCAAGAATGGAACCGTCCATAAAGTCAAATTACAGTTCACACTACAATCAATAAATTTTAATGATTAAGTATTGTTGAACAGGGTCAACTCAAGCAAAATCTAATTTAGAATGAAATCTGTAAAATTGAATAATTAAATCTTAATGAGCTTGGCCGTAACACTAGGATACTTGTTAACAACATCAGTTAATTTCCCAAATAAAGTCCTTAAACACTGCAGCTTCTAAACGAGGTGCACGATGCCAAAACAAATCGGCTGCACTCAGGAACTCGACGGCAAAAGGGCAGCACAAGACAAGTACATATTAACAATTTCTACAGCACCTTAGGTGACGGTACCACGATGCGGTAACGCAGCAGTAAGCCTCTCCACGACAGCCAACTGGCAGGTGAATTTCCACATGGCCCCAAACTTCGGCTCGGGGTGAAACAGGTCCTAATTCAGCATCTCCAGCAATGCCAGCAATCCATCGGCAATTGGACGGGCGATTTGGAACATAGAAAAATCGGCAAGCAGCTCGACGGCCCATAAGAATTCGGCAACTTGAAAATGGCGAGCCGAGAATCTTAGCTCAAAAATCGTGAACTCAAAATCTCACTTGAAAAATCTCCTATATAAGAAGTTCTCAGTTAGAAACACACTAAAGGAAGCAAAGGCTACCTAGCAGACATAAAAGGAATCCATTTGCATTAGCAATAACTAGCGAATCGGCATTCAGTCCTGGGAGATATTGCACAAAACGAAGTACTTACAACGCCATCAAAATGGAGCTAACGGCAAAAGGCCCAGCACCGAAGTAGGTTCACATGTTTTCAGAAATCGATAAACGAGTATCCCTTACTTCATAACAAACCAATAGCGATCACTAAGAAAATCCATGACATAAAATTCGTCCAATAATTGGTCGATATTAAATCATTTCAATGCGCCTCAGATGCGCCACCTAAAGGTCAAGATGTCAAACTTGCAGAATTGTGAACTACTGGCGCCGGTGAAGAACTAGGCTCAATATGCACTTTGTATTGCCTACATCAAGGCGCTAAAAGTTGCTAAAATTGAAATGTAACACCTGGACTTCCTTGCTATAGTCTTCGTCTATCCAGATGTCCGTCCCTCTAAGTTTTCTCGCGTTTTGCAACATTGCTAGTTTCGTGCTCTCTTTAGTTAGCTTGACGAATATAGGTCTTTTCCTGCCTTTTGTGTAACTCCCTACTCTTCTTATTTGGTCTGTGTCTTCTCTCATATATATATATATATATATATATATAAATTCGTTTGGTATTTTCGACCGTCTCAATAGTAAGTAGGAAAGGGGTGAGTTGTCGGGTTATCGGTCTGGTGATTAAAGAAAAGACTATTTAGTCATGTCCAAGCTTTCGAAATTTATTTTAATTTCTTCATCAGGGATATAACAAAAATCTTAGTAACAATTATACTGGTCAACATAGAGGACGGACGAACAAATTACACATTAAAATTTCGATGGATGATTTCCATAATAATTATAGTAGACAAATTAAAACATTGCAGCAATGAGGACAATGAGGTTACAGGTTGGCAAATTGCCTCATTGTCCTCATTGCTGCAATGTTTTAATTTGTCTACTATAATTATTATGGAGAATCATCCATCGAAATTTTAATGTGTAATTTGTTCGTCCGTCCTCTATGTTGACCAGTATAATTGTTACTAAGATTTTTGTTATATCCCTGAGTGAAGAAATTAAAATAATTTCGAAAGCTTGGACATGACTAAATAGTCTTTTTCTTTAATCACCAGACCGATAACCCGACAACTCACCCCTTTCCTACTATATATATATATATTATATAAGGCGAAGAATTTGACTGGGAAAGGGGTTATAGTCAACACCAATCTCAGTACTTGGGCAACGATTACACACATATATATATATATATATATATATATATATATTCGTGCCCATTTTCTGCAGTACAGTAATATTTTGTCTTTTTTTTCGTTTTCATTTTTTTTTCTTCATCTACTACTCCTTTTATTATGACGTTCTTCCTCCTGACTTCTCTTTTCAGACTATCTATTCTCCTTTCTTGTTCTGCTATCACAGCTTTTAGTTTTACATTTTCGTCCCTCACTTGTTCCATTTCTTATAGGTACTAATCTATCTAGTTTTGAGTTGATTTGCTTCATGTTCTCATCTGCTTGTTCAAACGTTTGCTCTATCCTATCGGTCTTGTTTATTTTTAGTTTGCTTAGCTTTATTTAGTTTGAGTTTTTACCTTAATTATCTCTATTTTTAGAAATTTAATTTTTAGATATTTATTATTTACCTTACTGGATATGCAGTTCTATCACCCAAGTAGACCTTTTGGAGGTGATAAAATTATCTTTGGGCGTTAAGAATATATTTATTTATAAATCATTACTTAAGTTAACTGACTTGATGAGGATTTTCCTTCTTAAACGTAAATCTCAATCTCCTATTCTCCTCCTAATAAATTACAACTTACGTAAAAATTTAGCTCGTAAAGGCTCGCAATTTGAGTTTATTTACAGAGCAATTGACACGTGTGCACGTCCACTTACTTGACCTCAAACGATATTGATTTATAATAATTATTTATTCATTTCAATTTGCTTCTAAAGGGTGTTTCAGACATAGCGCCGAATTTGAATTTGGCGGCATTTTTTCCTGCGGCGGTTGGTAGTCATGGTTTTATCATTTTCGTAATCTATAATCATTCCGATTACTTGCCTGATAGCAACACCCGCTATAGGATGGCTTTATTGCACGAAAAAATTCCTAAAAGCATCATCTCTTTGCGTGGCGATCGGGAATAGCCTGTCAAATCCTACGATTTTACATCATGCGATTTCTTTTTGTGGGGGGTTTGTTAAAAGTCTATGTAAACAAACCCCAAACGATTCCGGAATTAAAGGCAAAGATTCGAAGAGTAATCAACGACATCCAACCAGACGTTTGTGAGCGGATCACCGCAAACTTCAACGACCGGATAATGCAATGCCGCGCTGCAGTGGGTGGCCATTTGCCAGATGTGATTTTTCATACATAAATCCAAGCTGTTTCTGAACACGATGATAATACAGTTTTTCGAATTTTATTAAAATATATGTTTTATTGCATTTTCAAATTCGGCGCTATATCTGAAACACCCTATATAAACGATGTACTAGCATAGAGCTATATTGTAGTGCAAGTGAAAATAGCGTTAGGGCCACAAAATTACGTTTTTGAATGAGGAATTGAACTAAATGGCCAAAATGCGATAACAACATTTAAACAGTATAAAACACAAATAGAATTTCCGTAATTGCAAAATTCCTTTTACCGCGTTTTTAGATTTTATGTGGCTCTTATGCATTATTGTATTGAACATTTTGTAATCATCCATTATTTGTCGCTTTCTTACCTTGTAATGCTCATATGCTGCTTTTGATACTGGCAACTAGTGCATCATATTGCGGCTATGAAAAGTTCTTTACGGTCTGCAGCATGTTAGCTTCGATTATTATTAAAAATCTGGAATAGTGTCTTATAAAAATCGTGACTTTCTTAGAATTCCGCTCGCCTCATCTAACATTACTTCTTTACGTTACACAGGGTGCTGCGTTGACGGACGAAGCATACAAACCCCCATGCTACTTACGAGGCATTCAAATATTGGCTGCTCTAATGATAGTACACAAAATTCCATTCGGTTTTTTTAAAGAACAGTGCATAGTGACCCAATGTACATAATTCCAGATATTTTATTGTCCTAAACTTAAAACTAATAGGTAATATTAAATATTTTGCTAAAATTAATCAACAACAAAATTATATCTCTCTTGGCTGAATATGAAAAACAATATTGAGTGTGAATACAATTGTATCACACATAGACAACATTTTATAATTTTCTAAATTTCTAGATTCGTTAAATTTCAGTGGAATATATCCACATTGCTTAACGGGATCAATAGATATTACCTTGAACATTTTAAATGTGTCTACTGGTTTAATAAATGAGATCAGATTAATGGTAGGCAATTTATTTGAGAACTGCTTAGATTTGGTATTAATGGAGAAGCCACTAGCCAGGCAGAAGAGTATTATTACCGCGTATAGATTAACAAATTCTAATACTGCACTATCTTTTTGCCTTCGGAAAAGAAATTTTTCTGTGCGCCTATCATTTGCGATGACAATTAATAAATCACGAAAACAAACTGGGAATATATCATATTTGCCACAACCAGTATTTAGCCATGGTCAAGTATATGCAGCAATACAACGTGTGAGTACTTTTAAAACCTTAAAATTGCCACATGTTGCAAAGAAGTTTTGTAACTTGCAAAATATTTTGCAACGGGTCCACTAGTAATTATATAAATTAGGAAGCATTCCATGGACAT